>JAPYZB010009167.1:0-10387 GCA_030522745.1 Eupelmus kiefferi | reverse complement strand
ATCGGTTTTTCCCCAAAGTACTGCTGCCGAGTCGATTTAGCGATGGAAGTTCTAAGAGTTTACACGATACTTTGAATATCGCTTTTTATTAAGCTCTTACGAAAAATCTGGAAAAATCTAAATGAAGATTAATGCGATAAATGTATCTAAGCTGATATCGAGTAGCGATTTTTTTCAAAAATATATATTTTCACGGATTTTATATACTTGAATAATTTTGTATTATACTCAAATATCAATATTGTCGAAAGGCTGAAAGCAGTTTTTCAAAGATCAAATAATAGAAGTCTAAATTTCGGAAATTGCATTCGGAAATACAACAGAAAACGATTGCGTTATTTTGTTTGAAAAA
The DNA here is from genome assembly GCA_030522745.1 of Eupelmus kiefferi. Lineage (NCBI taxonomy): Eukaryota > Metazoa > Arthropoda > Insecta > Hymenoptera > Eupelmidae > Eupelmus > Eupelmus kiefferi. The sequence continues at coordinate 10,035 of JAPYZB010009167.1, read as the reverse complement.
GAGATAGTTTAAAATAAAAAAGCATTAAACAACAAATCCTTTCAAAATACATTTTTATTATTTTTTTTTATAAATCGGTTTTATATAAAATATTAATACTAATACAACAAAAAAACATTGGATTATTTTTATTTTTCGTCAATAGTAAAGCTAAAGTTTGAGTGTTATACAAAAGTGACAAAATTATTTTAACTACATTTACAGATTTTACCTATCCGTGAATAAAATAAACTAGTTCATGCACATATTCATACGACAAAAATTTTACATTAGAAACCATAAATTCACCCCAGTATTAAATTTTTATCTCTCCTAAATCGATCAGAAACTCCAGCACTAAATCAAGCCTCATGACACCAACCCTTCAATATCCCAAAAACACGAAAAACAAGTATTCCCATCATATCCCAAACCCAATTCGTTTCCCATCACGCAAAAGTGTGACTCGCCTTCTATAAAACCTTAACCCACAACCTAATTACCACCCCACCCCCCAAAAATCCTTCGATTCACTACCCCACCCCATCCTGCCGGCATATTCCGCTGGGAAAACGTGCAGATTGCGCCCGCGAGGTATAAATTATCGAAAAGCCAATAAAGATTTAACGGCTCGAGCTGCGGAGGTATTGAAAAAGCGCGCCCGGAAAAATGACCTCGGCGCGCATTCGAAGTACAATAAAAGCGCGCGCCGCCTGCCCCCTTAATAATGTAAAAGAGAATCGACGACCTCCAGCTCGCCGGCGGCGGCATTAAAAGCACGCGGTCCCTTAACGGCGGACGATTTCCAGCTCGAACTTTAATCCGCAGCCGGCTCGAGTGTTTTTCTCGCTTACCGCGAGGACAGACGGATGGAAAGAGGCGAGGGTAAAAACGGCATTCGCACAATGGTGATAACGATTTGCGCTAAGGAAGCGGCTGCGAGGGTGAGTGTAGGTATAGAAAGGGAAAAATTCGATAAACAGTTGTTCTCTCGAGTGCTTACCTACCCTTTTTTATTTAAAAGCTCGCCAAAGGGACGATGCAGAGTAAAGGAACGTATCGCATACGTCACTGTCTGAGTACACGTATATATCCATATCTATATCTCGCTGCAGGTCGCCGAAGGAGAAAAGGGGAAAATCCATTTCCCGAGACGCGAACGACTTCCGCTCATTTCCGAGAGCTGTTTCCACCGAGAGAGCTGTCCCTTTGCGAAATTTCGCCGCGCGCTCCTCGATTTTACAGCTTATTTCGCGTCCGAGGAAAAACGGAGCCAGCGGCGCGTTTGATGCGACAGCTCAGCCCCCGCGCGCCGCTCTTACGGATCGGCGATATTAATTAAACGACTGGCGCATGCAGCTCGCTACTCTCCGCGTTTATATATACGTATATATCCAGAGGCAAGAGTTATCAGGCGGTCGATTGGAAAACTTTTTTGGAATAATTAATCTCCGGCTAATTAAAAAACTGGGGGGATTAACGCGGACGCAGACTATAGATTGTGCGATGCGTTTTTTTTTATGAATAAGCGAAGCGGATTGATTCGACGCGTGGACGCGGGGGCGTTCGTGCGAGTACGGCTCTGTGAGCGTGTGTACATTTCCGTAAAATTTATTCCCGAGAGAAATTCAACCGAATTACGCTTGATTGGAATGAGGGCTTATGGATTTTTTGAAATATCGGCGCTTGATTGCTGGACTTCTGAAGAGATAGCGACGCGAATTCGAGTCTTTTACATTTTGAAACATTTTTCTCTCGACTCCGCGCTTTATTGCGTATTATGCCGTATTTTCTGTCTCGATTTTCGGCTCTCCACGCCGGGATAAAATCAGTGGAGCGAAAAGCTTTGCACCCTGCGCGCCTAGCACTCCGGAGCGCACTCGTTTCAAAAGCTATTTTCCTCAAGATATTGTGCTTTCTGCTCTCTGTTATATAGTTTCTAATTTCGGCCGAAAAGTCAGCGTTTGATGGGGCTCGATTGTCTGTATTTAGTTTTTTGATAAATCTATTCACTGAAGTTAGCGTTAATGAGGAGAGTTCTGCAATGGATAATATTAATTGTGATATACTGAAATAGTTTATAGAAAAGCAAATAGTAGTCTAATTTGTAGAGTTTAATTAAATGGATGTTAACTTGTATAACCTTTTGGAAATAGTCCAATTTGAATTTGTTTAAATCATTAGTTAACTATATATAGAAATCTAAAATTCATTTATATAACTACTGATAAGCTTTTGTGCAAAGCATTAATATATATTATTGAAATTTGAGTTTACAATATAATTCGAATAATATAGTTTTTTAACCAGCGTTATTGCATATTCATTTAATTCAAGCAAAATTCTCTTAAATTTAATTTGAGTTAAATAAAAGATATATAAAGATATGTATAGAAATAGATTGTTACATTTAATATCTAAAAGGTAATATGTATTTTACTTAGAAATTCATTTTTTTAAAAAGTTAATCTAACAAAGATTAACGTAAAAATGTGCAGGCAACTATAAAAACAGTACTTTAAATATTAGTCCAATTGTAATAAACTTTATATTTCTGTAAATAATGTTCTTTTAATATTATTTCATGCAGTTTATTTATTCTACAAATAAACAAATGCAAAACTGTTTTTTCGCTGGACAAAAACACTTTTTATTTCAATATCCATTCAGTTTTTCATGCCTTCTAATGGCCTTTTTTTAAAGTTCAAAAAGCACCTCATATTTTTTCAGAATAAAACAGCATTCTGAACATTTGCTATGTTCACTGATTCCTCGACGTTTCATTCTCTTTTGGAAACGCTGCTATTTTTAGCTGTACATAAACTCCAGCCATTATCATTCCGCTATCCTTTATCAAACCCAAAATTCAAAAAATTCTTCTAAAACCCATATTCAATATCCCTTCAACAACACCCCCCAAAAAACACAAACATCCGAATCAAACCAACCATCCCCAATCAACCCAGCCTATCGCCCCCGAAATAATCCAAGCGTATAAAAAGAAAGCAAACGCTCCACCCCCAAGCTATCCCCTCCCATATTAATTAAATAAGCCACCCCCCGGCGCTTTTAACGAAGCTCCCTTCGTTCTATTCCAGCAATTCGTCTGGAGCGAATTCTCGGAGGAGTATAGGCCAACGGAGCGCCGGGAGACGTACTACCCCAGCGTCGTGCTGGCCGAGCGGCTCTACGAGCTGAAAATCACGGACCTGCCGACGATACCCTACTTCCCGGTGAGCTCGCACCTGGAATGGACGGACTTCAGGTACTACGGGCTGCGCAGCGCGACGGCTTACGTGCTCGTCTTCGACCTCAGCAATCAGGATACGTTTCAGGTATTTTTTTGGATTGTTTTTTTGTAGAGGTGAGACTTTTTGTTTGGGGGAATTTCACTATTTAGTATTTAATGGAACAACCTCAACTAACAAATAGTAAAAATTCACGAAAAGTAGTAGAATTTCCACTATTTAAAATTTATAGAATAGGGAGCGAGTTTTATGGCCGGTTGCGTGTTTTGATATTTGTTTTCCGAGAAGAGTTAGATGAGAAATTACAAGGTAAAAAACGATAGAATCGTAAGCGCTGATACATAGATAAGCGATGAATAAAGCTTGCTTTAAACAAAAGTAACTATTTTCAGATAAAAGAAAATATTTAAAACAAAATAAAAGTATTATCTCCCTTTTCAATAAACTCACCAGCTTAGAGAGTCATTCTAGGAATTTTTCTTTCGGAATTTATATGATCACTCGTAGAAATAACGTTTCTTCTCGCCTGAAAATCCTGAGCATCCTAAAAATAACGCGTTCCTTCCCTCCAGCACGCGCGAGGCTCGCCCCTCTTTTCTAGAAGACGTAAAAGTTTCGTGCGAGAATTGTGAGAATAAAGAAATACGCCCACAGGGAGAGTTAATTATTAACGAGCTGCGGGCTCGAGTTTCGCGTGAAATTTTCGAAGTTGAAAAATACCGTTTTTCCTTCGCTAGAGATAACATTTTATTGAAAAAAAACGCGTCGTTAACCAACTATAATTCAGACTAAACGTCAACATATTTTCCTAATATTTCTTGCAATAATTCATTTTAACGCTCGGTACAAGAGAGAGCAAAAGCTCCGAACGCTATTTAATCAAATTTCGAAAACGAGAACGGAATTAATCGTGCCGTTAAATTATGACCCTCGCACTCCAAATCCAGCCATGCACATTCCCGAATTATATTACAACATCACGAGCGCGCAAGCAGCGAATCCGCCCCTCCAGCTAAGTCAGTTAAAGAACGCGCGAATTCAATAAAACCACGCGACTGGATATTAAACTCACCCACATTTAAAACTAAGCGAAATCGAATCACAAAGCTTCACCGTGCCAAAAGTCATCCTACCGTGATATTCCCCAGCCGCAAGCTCGTCCCGGCTATTATCCGCATCCACTCCGGCGATCAAAGGCTCCTCGATCGTCCCTATATACGTTTCCTCCAACCGCCCTCGGAACGCAAGCTCGTGGCGCGTAAATCAAAATTACACACCTCAATCTCCGAGCATCTCAAAGCTCTTACATACACCATGCCCGCCCCCTTAATGATGCTCTCTCTCCGAAAAGCTCGCTTCCGTAACTATACCCGGCTAAACTAGCACGCGCGCGAGCGTAAATCATTGGACGCGAATTGCCAGCACTTAAAGTCGAGTCACGCGGCCAGTTCTCTCGGCGAGTTTAGTCGCGGTATTAAATTCTATACGCTCGCCGCTAGCTATATATCGACGCGCTTCCTTCCTCCTTTCTACCCCTTTGTTTTCCTTGCTTCTCGCGTTTGAAGGCCTCGTGGCCAGGAATGCAATTATCGCTCTCTGCGCGGGCCTCTCAGTTTTTCCAGCGCTTTGTTTTCCGGCGGAGCTTGCATAAAGCTCCGCGCACGACGACAGGAATGTAATCGGCGCAAGGATAATTGTGCCGCGGCGGGAGAGTCGGATTCGCTTTTAATTTAAAAATGCAATTACGAGCCCCCTGGCCCGCTGCGGGGTTAATAAGATTGAAGGGGGGGAGCAGCGCGAACTAGCGGAATGTGGCGATTTTGTAATCAGCGACTCTCTCGCTTTAATGAATAAATAAATTGCGCCGACAGCCGGAGCTGGATGCCGTCCTCGGGACTTGTTAGTTTGCCTTTCGATACTCTCTCTCGTTTTTTTCTCTCTCTCTCTCTGTTTTTATCCTACTCCGAGCGAAAGTAATTTTCATACAAATTGAAATTGCGATCGGAGGGAGGGGGGTGATTATTATTTCGCCGTCGCTTTGGTCGGCTGCTGGGTTTTAAAATTCAAGAGGATAGAAGCGAAGAGCTGGAACGGTTAGGTTGAGAGATATGTATACGTAAAGCATAAAAATCCAGGCTGGAAGAGGAATAGCTAAAAATTTATTGCCGCGCGCGAGATTTTGCTTACCGGCTTTCTGCGGGCCGCAGTCGGGCGATTTTTAGGAGTATCGTAAGCACGCTGTTTTGTTTTTTCCTCGCCGGGGCGAACGTAAAAATATCGACTGGGAAAGTTTGAAAAACGATCTGTTAAAGCGCAGGCGAGGGGGTGCGTTGCTGTTTTCAAGGAAGTGGAGTAAAAGCGAGGATCGTAATAACTATAATAGGTGGAAATTGCCCCCGGGAACTTGCGGCACTTACGAAAATACGTAATACCTTTGGTTCTTGTTTTAAAGGCTTAGTAATTGCCTTGGGAAGTATTGTTTATGCAGTTTCAACTGTTTTTAAAAATTTTACTTCGCGCGCGTTATCCGAAGTCTAATTTTCCAGAGTTAAAAGTCAAACTGTAAAATATAAAATAAATGAGAATAAAAAACTCAATATGCAAAACTGCTTATCTATACAGTCCTTAATTAAACTTCTGATTGAAAAACCACTTGACAATGCGTTAAACCATCACCAATCCCTTCATTCCCCACCACCCTCCCCAACATCCCAAAGTGATCAAGCTCACATCCGCCGAATCTCGCTCTCTCAAAAGCTCCTCGCCGAGCTTTCGCAATTCAACCAAGAATGTAACAAGCGCGTCCGCCCAATCCACGCGCAGCCAGAGCCACACGGCGAGATTTAAGTCCAAAAATCCATTTAACGAGGGCTTCCGGCGCGCAATCTAGCCCCACGCTGAGAGTAAGTATTTGATGCACGCTCCGGCGAATCGCAGCTGGAACGAGCTTTTCTCGCGTGTGTGTATATACGGAGGTACACATGCGGGCCAGTCCGAAACTTAAAATTGTTGACACTCCGTAAAGTTGGAATCGGAAACGCCGTGGGGCTGCGGGAAATCGATCGACTGCTCGGTAATGAGCCGGCTTTGGTAAAGCGGACTTTGCGAGATCGAGAAAGTTTTTGTACTTGCGAGGGAATTTTTTTAATTAGGGAAGGTCTTGATTGTATTTAGTTTGGGTTGAGTGGGTGTGTTTTCAATGTGGATAGGGAAAATAAAAGGGTGCCGATAAATATTCGGCGGGAAGGTGCATTAATTTATTAAAGCCAGTGAAAATTTCAGTCAAGTTTTAATGTTCTTCTGTTAAATAAAACTGCAGTTAACGCCTCGAAAAATATGACCTTTAATTAAAGCGCGTCAAGATTTATAAACCAATCTAACCCACTTTAAATTAATGTACAGAGTTGAAATGTTTGCAAAAAAGCATTCCCCTCATATGCAGCTTCTATATTGGTCATTATTTTAATATCACTTTTAAATAAATTTTATTACTTTTCCGTTTCTTTAATTAATTTAATATACTTTCTCGTAAAAGGCTAAAAATTTTATTTATCAATCAAAATTTAACGCTTTTCAGAATAATTATTGAAATTCGATGTAATACAAAATTTTATGGAGAAAAATAGAATATTAAGGACATTCGTCAAGTATATAGAGTGTTCCTTTTTTCAAATAGTAAAAATTGTGTTTTATAATTTTAATACATATAATTGAAGCCTTCAATATTTTATACATTTTATTAAAATAATAGCCAAGAATAACGATTTGAGAATAATATTTTATATTAAAATAAAATAATATTAAAATCAAAGGCAGTCACGTGTTACCATTATAAATTTGGATAGATGTACAAACAGCATTAAAATTTTCTTTTAAATATCGTCATCTATGATATAATAGTTTCTTTTGAAAATTTTAAAAAGCTTCTTTACATAATTCATTCAAACGTCACGTCTCTAGGTACTACGTCTATCTCTGCTGTATTAAAAGTGCAAACTTAAAAGTTATATATTCAAAATCTTTGGCCCGCAACGGGTATCAACTTGCTTCTACATTTTCAGAAAAATTCTGAAAAAATCGATACCCTGGTGAACGTCCATAGCAGTACAATCTTCTCGAAAGATAAGACAGACTTCCGATACAGAAAAAATTTATAAAATTTCTAGTAAAACATATTAAGTTTTTAATAATATTTAGTAGAATTAAGTCAATAACAATCTTTATTAAATTCCTTCAATAAATCTCAAAACTCACCAAACAACCACCTCAAAATTCTCCCAAAACCGCTCAAAAAACCCCCTCACCGCACCAAAGAGCCTCCCCTTAATCAAACCCCTCCAGCACCCAAAACCCACTCTCCAGCAATATCTCCTCTCTACTCCAAACCCAACATCAAACCCAACGCTCACCGACTCTGTTTACACTCTTCTCTACCTCCATCGCCCACAGTACATAAGGACGCTGCGCGAGCAGATCTACGAGGCTCGGGACATGCGGGGCGTGCCCCTCCTCGTCGTCGGCAACAAGCAGGACAAGCTGCCCTCGCAGCCGGGCAGCTCCGGCAGCGGCAGCGGCGCCGGCTCCTCCTCCTCCTCCGGGCCAGGGCCCACCTCCTCCAGGCACCGGGACATCGTCAACCTCGTGCGCAAGCACTGGCGCTGCGGCTACGTCGAGTGCAGCGCCAGATTCAACTGCCGCGTTGTACAGGTGAGCCTTTATTTGCGGACAGCCGGCTTTGTTTCACTCGATTGCCATGGCGATTGACGCGCTGGGAATTGGGAGCTTTTTGACGGCGAGAGCTGTTTGGTCAGTTGGCAAAAGCGCTTTGAGAGTTTTTCGGGTGGGTAGGATTCGGGGGTCGCCGGTTCTTTTGAGAGGGAATTGGATTAGCGTGATTGTTATATAGCGGCTATTTCGCTCTTTGAGCGAGAGAGTTTTTTTTTGGTGGAGGAGCGCGTTTGTTGATCGGTAGCTTTGTTTTGCTTTTCAACACGCGAGGCTGTCGTTTTTGTGATAATGGTATAGCGATGCCGGGGAGCAGATATGGGAGGTGACACACCTTTTCTGGGGTCAGAGGGGAAATAGGAATGTTTATTTATTATTTTAGCGCGATCGAGGGGTGTTATTAAAGTTTGTTTATGAATTTCGAGGGCTTTTGGTTGGCGTGCTTTTGGAAGCTAGGAATTTGTTTGGACTACATTTCATTGTAAATCATTATTGTGGAAAAATAATGATAATAATTATTATGAATAGGATGAATCATAATTTTATTTATTAAAAATAATAAATACGCTCTGTTAAGCTTTTTAATTAGTACATTTTGCAATTAAGTTTAAAATATTTTACTTTTTAATTACTTTCACACTAGACAGAATTATTTTAGAAAAATTATAGCTATCTTCAAGCTACACCTCATAAAGTTTTAAAGCGTAGTTTAAAATAGCATGTATTCTTTTAAAAAAACTCCAAACATTAAATTCAAGGATAATTCCATGAAAATTATCATTAAAATTAAAAAGAAAATTAATATTTTTATTATTAGTCGACAAAAAATTTTATTTGTATTAAGCTAGCTAAACTGAATGTATAATATTTGCACTATCGGAGTAAGTACATTGTTGTAATATTATTAGAAGTTTGTAAAGTAAATTACAGCACGTACAATAAGCACTAAATTGTTTTCTTTGTAATTATAATTAGAAGGACCTCCTGGAATTTGCTTTATATTAATTTTGAAATTTAGAAATAAATTAATTCAACAGATGTCTTACTCCATTTTGTAGTTATTCACTGCGACACATCCATGTCAGGGGAGTTTCAAAGCAATCCTTTAACCTGCTTTCAGCAGGATCCGTTTTCACTGACAGTAATTATATTAATAAACTTATATTTAAAACTTTTAACAATTCCGAAAATGTCAAGCAAAAACTATGTGTCGTTAATCGATTTATGAAATATTTTTTAATAATCAGGGCTTCAATTTCAAAGGATTACAACTAACTATTCGGCTTCATAAAACAAGGATTGTTAAGGGGATTAGCTTTTGGAAATTCGAAATAGGGCATGCTGAACTTCCTCTCGTATGTGAATTATATACGAGTATATCCGAGTATTTTCGACGATCCAACTAAGCCTTATGCATAGAAGTACGGAACTTTGAATAAATTTGAAAAATTATCAAGTCTGTATTTGTCGAGAATAAATGTCGGAACTTATAACTATCCGTTTTTTCTCCAATTAGTTTGCATATTATAGTATGCACAACTAAGTAAATAATAGAGAGAAGTTTTTAATTAAAGGATGGACTAATTTTTAAAGACAAGTTTCAAATTGTACAAGGAAACGTTTCAGTTTAATGATATTTATCGTTATTTCAAACTGTAATTTAATTAACTGGATCGCAAGGAGTACGTGACGGCCAACACGGGCAAAGTATACAATATATATAAATTCACGTCTGACTCGACACGACTCTTATCTACTTTCGTCTTTGTATATCATAGGTAGTTACGTTACCTTAATTAAAAAAAAATTTTAGATATTTTTTTTTAACTTATTTTAAAAGTATCATAATTTTAAAAGTTTTATATTCAACGCTAAATAATCAGAATAGAGTAGAAGACAAAAAGAATAGAATAGCAATAGTAAAAATGAAATTTATATTCTTGGTATTACAGATAAAATCAATTTTATATAAACTTCTATGAATTGTAAATCTCAATTGCGAAAGTAATTTTTCTCGCCATTCCTTCGTTACAATCTAAATATGAAAAGAAAATCTTAAATAACAATCCAGCTTGTCGATATT
>JAPYZB010009149.1:0-10421 GCA_030522745.1 Eupelmus kiefferi | reverse complement strand
ATCTACGACGCAGTCTGCAATGACACAACCTGCAATGATGCAGCCTGCAGTACCTGAAGCTACAGCGGTCTCGCCAGCGCTCAGGTCCGAGCCACCAACCAAGGAAACAGTGCTACAATCCCTCAGGTTCCCCGCAGATCGACACGAGACCGCAGACAAGTCCGACAATTTTCTCCTTAAATTCAAATACATTCTTTATTGTATCGAGTCAATTTCTAAAGAGATAAGGAAATGTTGTATATGTAATTCATTCTACGCGGTTGAGTCCCCGCTTACGCCCTCTACGCAACCCCCACCAACTCTGCTCATGCGCGAACGGCGTCAGTCGAGACACGGGGATGCTAGCGTGTGGACATAGCTCATCATGTATATTTATTAATCAGCATTATATAATAAATATCTGTAATGTTCAATACAATGTGTAGCCCTTATTTCACCCCCGAAAAGTACAAACATAATACATTGTTTTTATGGTTCGGTTCGCTCGTTCCACCGGGTTACATTGGGGGGTGTATGGCGGCGTCTGGCGGTGGGTTACTTTTGCGTCTCTGAGTGCCAGTTTGAACTCCTTGCTTTCGAACTGGCGGTCGTTATCAGTGACGATAGTCTTTGGGCAGCCATGAAGTAGTATGATTTGTTCTTTAACTGCCCTGGTGACCGCGTGACCTGTAGCTTTCCGTAACGGGCGTAGCTCTACTTATTTAGAAAAGCGGTCCTGCATGAACAAAAGCGGAGTGTGGCCGTTTGTAGACCGCGGAAGTGGTCGTACGAGGTCGATGGAGACCATTTCCCACGGTTCATCTACGTAGGTGGTGTGCATGTTGCCTAGTGTGGCTTGTTGCTGCGGTTTATGCTTTTGGCAGCTTGTGCACGACCGTATGTATTTGGTGGCCTCTCTAAACATGCCTGGCCAATAGTAGCTTTGAGCTAGCCGTGATAGTGTTTTTGCTACTCCAAGATGGCCGGCGGTGGGAGCATTATGGTTCTCTTGTAGCATCCTTTGACGTTCTCCTTCTGCTACGCAAATTTTCCACTTCTTATTGTCCTCTTTTTCATTGAAGTAAAGAGTGTGCAGGATGTGCCGGTATAGTCAGCCATTTTCGATGACGTATTCCGTGTGTTCTCTTTTCCGGTTTCTCTTTGACAGCGGTGTACGTCTTTACGTACCATCTTCCTGGTTGGAGTCCGTCAATTTTGTAGACTTCGAGAGGTTGCCGTGAGAGTGCGTCCGTGACGTTATTTTCCGTTCCGCGGCGATATTCGATCTCGAAGTCCCACTGGCTAATTTCCATAGCCCATCTTGCTAGGCGGCCTGACGGATTATCGATTTTCTCAAGCTATTTTAGTGATTGATGATCGGTGATGACGACGAAGTGGTAGCCCTCTAGGTAATCTCGCATTTTCCAGATGCCCCACTTTACTGCGAGGCACTCGAGTCCTGTCACTGAGTAGTTCTTTTCTGCTTTGTTTAGCGTGCGGCTGACATATGCCATTACGCTCTCCGTGCCGTCATCGGACTGGGTGAGGACGGCGCCTAACCCCTCAAGGCTCGCGTCCGTTTGGAGTATGAACGTGTTTGTCTAATCTGGACAGGCAAGTATGGGTGCTTCAGCGAGGTACTGTTTCAGCTGCTGGAACGCCTCTTCGTGTGTTTCGTTCCATTCCTACGTGGTTTTCTTTTGAAAAAGTTTGCTTAGAGGGGCGGCTAGCTGAGTTATGTCTTTGATGAAACGCCTGTACCATGACAGGAGTCCTAAGAACCTCCTTAGTGCTTTCACGTTCTTTGGCGGTGCGAGGGCGCTGATGGTGGCCACCTTCCTTGGATCAGTGTGTAGTCTATCTTTATCGACTATATGACCTAAATATTTTATCTGGTGGTAAGCAAAGTGATATTTTTCTGGATTCAGCCGTAACTTGGCCTCCTTTAGTCGGCGGAAGACTTCCGTAAGACGATCTAGGCGTTCGTCGAATGTTTCGAAAGTAACGATTATATCGTCCAAGTATGCGTACACGTGTCCCGCTAGTTCAGGTGTGATGATCCTGTCCACCAACCTCATGAATGTAGATAACGCTGCGTGGATGCCAAAAGGCATTACGTTGAATTCGAATACCCCTCTGCCGGTTACTGTAAATGCTGTTAATGGGCGACTTTCCTCTGTCAGTGGAACTTGTTAATAGCCGTTTTTCAGGTCGATGGTGGACAAATAGCGTGCCCCTTTGAGTTTATCCAACGTGGAATTTACTTGCGGCAGTGGGTATGCGTCTTTCTGCGAGACGCTATTTAATTTCTGGAAATCCACGCAGAAGCGTGGCTTGCCGTCCTTCTTCCAGGCAATCACTACCGGAGAGCTCCATGGACTGCTAGAGGGTTGGATAACGCCCTTTGTCAGCATCTTATCTACCTCCTGGTCTATAATTTCTTGTATGGCTGGGTTTCTCGGATGGTAACGCTGTTTTATCGGCGTGTCGTCGATTAGTTTTATATCGTGGTGTATCAACGGGGTTACACCCTTGGTTTCGGAAAAGCTCGCTAGATGCCGGTTGACGAATTCAGTCAGTCTGGTTTTTTCGGTATCGGTGAGTTCGGCTAGACCAGTCTGTGTTTCTACGCTACAGAGATCATTTCTAGGGTTGATTATTCCTGGTTGCAGTTCCCTGTTTCCTAGGAATATACGGAACCCTAGGTGTGGCAGGATATCCATTCATAGGATGATGTCGTGGCTCAAGTCCATTACGAAAAATCGGTGTTCGATGCGCATGCCCTTGATTTCGGCGGTTATCAGCATACTCTTGTTTACGACATTGAATGTGCCGTTCGCCATCTTGGCTATTGCGTCTTTTCGGGTTGTTGTCCAAGCTTGACCGTCACTGCTGATCGATTGTTGCCGCTGTATTCGGCCGTGACATGGGTGACGTTGTTCCGACCGCCCGGTCGTTTCCCAACTTCGTGTGACATGTGCCAATCTCTGGTCCACACGTCATCTTTTCCGCAGTGTGAGCAGAACTTGAGTAGTGTATTTTACACTGGAAACGACTGTATCCTGGTTGTTTACAGTGCCAGCAGCATTGACTGCGGCTGTAGCTCCGTGCTACCACTGAGACTCCGTTCCATGTAAAGTTGTTGGTGACGACTTTTTTCGCTTGCTCATCTGTCGCCATGTTTCTTCAATTTTTTCGACCTTCTGAATGGGCTCATTGGCCGTGGCGAAGGCATCCCACTGGATATGGAGGCGCAGTTCCGCCTTCATGTTGTAGTAGAGATGGTACATTTGTTTTTCTCTGTGGGGATGTCCCCTCTTCTTCTCATTAGCGTCATCAGTGCGGTGACGAAGCTGCGGAAAGTCTCGTGTAGAATCTGCTTTCTTTCGTGGATCAGATTGTCCAAATATCAGAGTTCTCCCGGTGATAAGAAATAGGAGCGCAAGTTGGACTTCAGTTCCGTCCATGATGATATAACTTCGCTGCAGCTACGGTACCACAGCTGGGCATCCCCTCTTAGTATTTTCTAGAATCCTTGGAGAAGTTGTGCATCCGAGGAGCTGTATGCACGTTGCAGTTCCTTTACTCTTTTCAGGAAAGAGAAAAGGTCTTTTCCCTCGAAGTGGCAGTTCCAGTGATGCATCTGGTCGATGATTTCAGCTGCACCCTGCAGCTCGGTGATTTGCGACGGGATATAGGTGAACTAAGGTGTCTCTTTGCGGGTTGGTGTTGATGTTTGAGACGGCGTTGGCTGGTTCTTGACTAGTTCTAGGATCGTTTCCTCTAGATCCCTAGTTTCATCGAGATTTTCGTTGTAATCCTCGCTATCCTTCGGTTTGTCTGCGAAGAGAGTTGGATTTGCTCTGACGTATTCAATAAAGCGCTGGCGAAGATCGTTGAGCGAGCCGGTTGCCGGGAGGTTGTACTTTGTTAGCTGTACGGTGAGATCGGCCTTTTTCAGCTTGTACACCCCCAAGAGACACTCATTTTCGCGGTTATCTTATGTACTAGTCTTGAATCTAATTTTTACAGGAGTCGTAGACGCTTAACCTACTGAGTTATAAAGGACCTGTTCGGGCGCCGTGTGACGCTCGTGTTTCGGGACGGGAAGGAGACACGAAGCGTGCCAGGGAACGGGTGAGCGGCTGGTTGATAACTCAGCAGATCATTTCATTTAGTATATGAAAGTAATAAAATTTTTTTAATTTTAAAACATAACAAATATTGATAATAACAAATTGATGTATTTTCTATTTGCGCCCCTGTGCCACAGGATATTGGGTGTCCTACAATGTACATACAAAATCGAGAACAATACATGAAAAGACCGGTAACGTACATTTTACGCGGGTATATGCGGTAACGGCGGGTATTTGACGCCTTCAGGTTTACATGAGTGCGCTTATGCAAACCGTCAGGGTTGTTCGTCTCTGACGGTCCAGCCTAGTCAAGTTGACTACGCATCACGAGAGTGCGCTCTGGTGATACGGAGCCAAGAACGATTAAACAGAGGGTGCTCTGCGTAATCGCCTTGCTAGGATAGGCAATTGGAGCTTGGCTAGGGCTCCTAGTCTTTAGAGTGCGCTCTCGAAGACAGAGAGGCCTGTGCCGAGTTCCAGTCCGAGAGAGAACTGCCTTACATTTTCCGCGCGCCGGCCTTGAATAGCCTACTCGGGTGTGCGCGCCGTGAGAGATAGTGCGGTGCGCTTGCTAGTGTGAGTCAGTGCACGCAGCGTAGTGTGTGTCCGTAAGCACGAGAGAGGCAGCGCGCGCCGCGGGCCGCGTGGTGGGGCGCGCTTGCTAGTGTGAATCGGTGCGCGCGGCGTAGTGTGTATCTGTAAGCGCAAGAGAGGCAGCGCGCGCCGCGCGGTGGGGCGCGCTCGCTAGTGTGCGTCGGTGTGCGCGGTGAGTGAGAGAGAGGCTCGCTGTATGTGCCGCGTAGCGCGTATAACGGTGTGCGTGTATGTGTGAGCGCGTACCGCCTGGCACGTCATGTTTGCCTGATTCTTGTCGCGCGCTGGTGGTAATCTTTGCACTTGCAACGAAGGCGCATTCGTTGCAAATAATTCCCCAAGAAGACTTGCAATTAACCCTCGAAACAATGCTGCAATTCTCTATAGAGATTCCGCGCCGCGAAATGGATTTTCCTGACATAGTGGGTGGGAGAGTTCTAGTTTCCTTAGAGAAAATCGGACGTGTGATCGCCTTTAAAAATATAATATCACGTTTAGAGGCCCCGAGAAGAATGATCTTGAGGAGTTTTTAGCTCGGCTAGGAGAATGGAGGGAGAGTTTCGGGTTGAGTTTCAATGACTTATTGAGAGCTTTGCCTGCGATTCTGGATTTGGAGGCAGCCCAGTGGTTTCGACGAGAATATAGAATGTGGAGGGGTATGGAGATTTCGTAGAGGCGTTTAGATTACAATTTTTCGTGTACGGGTTACAGGATAGGCTTCGTCAGGAGATTGAGCTGTGAACACAGGGTCCCAATGAGAATATCAGTACTTTTTTATTAATATTACGATCGCTGATAGATCAGGTTTGTCCGCAAATGTCCCTTGAGGAGCAACTGAACCGAGTTTATAGAAATCTCCATCCTACTTATCAGCAGACTGTCGGCCGCGAAACCTTGCATAGTTTTGCTGAATAACAAAGATTAGGTAAGAAAGAAAAACTGAGGCGAATCCAGGATCAGGCTTGTAGGCCCCCTACTCCTCCTGAAGAGTCCTTTTTCCCTAAGTCTGCTTATCTCTTCCCTAAAACTAAGAGAACTCCTGAATTATCGGTGATTTATGGTAGCTCCATGGAAATAGAAGGAGTTATTGATCCTCCTTTAGAGACATTTACGCCAGCGTTGGCAGTCATTGAGCCAAAGGAAAACCGTAATAAGAAAAAAAATGACGGATCCCGTCCCCCACCGCATAAACGGAATGAGAATAATAACATGCCGGGTATTCCACCTAGCGAAACCGTAGAGTCCCGAAATAGTCACGATCAATCTCAACCAGTCAATGCACCTAGTAATGCGGGAGTAGTGGCAGATAGTCCTTCTGGCAGTAATGATTCGAGTCAAGTATTGGAGCAGTCCGGAAACTGTTTCAAGTGCGGTCAGCCGGGACACTGGCGTAGATATTGTCAGAGGGGCTACTGCTGTAGGAATTGTGGTCGAGAGGGAACGATTGCAAAATTTTGTGATTGTCACAAGAATTCGGAAAATGGGCAAGCGAAGAGACGGTAAGGGTCAACGTTCCTTCCATTGTTGACGAGTTGACCCAGCGACTGATCGAGGCTGGTGCACCCTTTGAGATACTTTGAGAAAATTTTTAATGAAAAAGCCGCTGTAGAGAGACACCCTTTTAAACAGTCTGAGCCCCGACATTTCCTTAATATAGTGTTAAACGGAGTTCGCTTTATTGCGCTGGTACACTCCGGGTCCGTGGAGACGTTGTTGGGCAAGGGAGTCGGTAATAAGTTCATTGGGAAGTACACACCTGTGGACTCTTCCGTCGTGTTAGCATATGGCTCACCTATGAGTATAGAGGGCGTTTCGCATGTCTTGTTCGATATTCGATATTTAGGAATCTTACCAGGTTCCTTTACAGTTCCGGATATGTTGCAGTATAAATTAATATTGGTTGCAGTATAAATTAATATTGGGAATGGATTTCTTAAATAAATGTGGGATTAAAATTGATTATGAGTATAACACGTGGAGAACGAGAAAGGGTGTAGTTCATCTGTTTTATCCCTAAGGTGGGGATCCAAAATATTTAATGGCTGCCGCGAGTCTGGGTGGGTTGCAAACGATCACTCCTGTAGAGCAAAACTCCTTAGATAAAGTAGTAGATCAGCCGATTTCTCCTGTCCCGGAGACGCTCGGAGTTTGCCCTTTAGTAGAACATACAATAGATGTTCAGGGTCACGAGCCTATCAGACAGCATGTTAGAAGATACGCCCCGAAAGTTTTAAAAGCAGCTCGCGATTCAGTAGATAAAATGTTGAAACAAAATATTATCGAGCCTTCAGAGAGCCCTTGGAGTAGTTGCCCGGTATTAGTCCCAAACCTCAACGGTGAATTTAGGTTCTGCGTGGATTTTCGAGCCGTCAATTCCGTGACCAAACATGATGCTTATCCGGTTGAAATATCGATGATATACTAGATAGATTGAGAAGTCCCCGTTATATTACAACTTTAGACTTGACCCAGGCGTACTATCAAATTCCTTTAGAGCAGAAAAGTAGGGAGATTACCGCCTTCACCGTGTCAGGCCGAAGATTATTTTAATTCACGAGAATGCCCTTCGGGTTAACGAATGCCCCCGCTACTTTTTAGAAGTTGATGGATAGAATAGTACGGCCTGAATGGTCTTCTCGTGTATACGCATATTTAGACGATATCGTAATAGTAACGAAGAGTTTCGAAGATCATCTGTATTGGTTGCGAGTGGTCTTGACGGCAATTACGACTGCAAATTTACAAACTGAATCATGAAAAGTCCAAGTTCTGCCAGGCAGAGGTTAGGTATTTGGGATATAGTTTGAACGAGCTCGGATTACAAACTGACGAGGACAGTATTCGCCCTATTCTGGAGTATCCCCCTCCCAAGAATTTGCGTCAATTGCGTCGATTCTTGGGAATGATAGGTTGGTATTCCTGATTTATCAAAAACCTTGCAGAGTATAAACCCCCTTTAACCCACCTAATGAGGAAAGACGTGACGTGGCACTGGACGGACGAACAACAACATGCCTTTTAGATCTTTATGAAAGTCTTCACCCAAGCCCCAGTATTGGCCCACCCTGATTTATCGCTTCCCTATTCGATTCAGACAGATGCGAGTGAACACGCGATCGCAGCGGTTCTGACACAGAAAATTAATGGAGAGGAGCACACGGTTTGTTTCGTGAGTAGGAGGCTTTCTAAAGCCGAGCGTAACTATACCGTAACAGAGAGAGAGTGCTTGGCGGTATTATGGGCCGTAGATCGGTTGAGAGGGTATCTACTAGGCGAGCGATTTGAGGTAATAACGGACCATTATAGTTTACTTTGGTTGATAAGCTTGAAAGATCCCACGAATCGGTTGGCGCGTTGGGACACGGCGTTAAGTGCGTATGATATCGAGTTTATACACCAAAAGGGAGCAGAGCATAAAGTACCCGATGTTCTGTCGAGAGCCATGGAGAGTTCGTTTGTTGCGTCAATAGGTCCGTTTGAGATAGATGATTGGTATCGAGATAGATTAGAGAAAAAAACGTAAATTTCCCCGTAAATACCTCCGTTGGTGTATTTAAAATAACCTTTTATATTACCACAACCCTATTCCTAGAGTAGACCCTATTACCCCCGAATTTGATGCCTGGAGATTAGTTTTATCCCAATGCCATAAAGAAAAGGCCATATATGAATCCCATAACACCCTTTAATCCGGTCTTTTAGGGTTTGAAAAGACCTATGCAAGACTAGCAAGTGCCCATTATTGGCCAGGGTTTTATTATGATGTTTCGTGTTATGTAAAAGCTTGTCAAGAATATCAGCAGTACAACGTTTCGCAACAGGCACCGGCCGGATTGATGGTTGAAAGAAATGTGGAGGAGCCGTGGTCTGTAGTGGCGGCCGACATTATGGGACCGTCTCCCCCCCCCCCCCCCTAGTAAGAGTAGATATAAGTACGTTTTGGTTTTCCAGGACCTTTTTACTAAATTCTTAGAACTCATGCCATTAAGAAAAGCTGACGGTAAGAATGTTTTGAAGGGTTTAGAAGACTAAGTTCTGTATCGCTAGGCGTGTCCAAAGTACTTACTAACGGACAACGGAAAGGAGTTTTTCAATAAACTGATGTCGCCTCAGTTAAAAGAATATGGTATACGGCAGACCGTTATTCCCATATATTACGCCCAAGCGAACCCTATAGAGAGAGTAAATTGAACCCTGAAGAGTATGATAACGATGTTTGTTAGAGAAGACCTCGAGAATTGCCCTCCCTTTCAGAAAGATATAGAAGATGGAGCGAGTTGTTCGAGGGGAGAAGTTCTCCCATCGTCTGGCGGCAGAATGGAGAAGGGTTTCGGCCACAATGGGGCAGAAGAAGTCACTGCCCCAACCGGACGGCCGGACCTGCGGCAACCTTCGCTGCTCTCTTTTATTGGGGGCGTGAAACAGGCACCTGCGGTAAAGAAGGTGGCCACCCTTTCGGCGGTGTCGGGGACCACGTCCCTGTTAGAGCCGGTGTTGCGCCGGGGACCACTGGAGGAAGGGCTGAAGGGGAGCGGAGGGGACGTGGGCGGCCAAGGGTTCAAAGGAGTGACAGAGTCGAGCTCTGTGGAGACTCTGTCGCTGCCGGAGGAGCTGCCCGTGGCACCCGCGTACCCTCAAGGCGTCCTCCAGGAAGAAGGTCAGTCGGGCAACGTGTCCGCTTCAGTGGGGAGAGAAGCATTGGCAGTCCGTGGAGCTGAGGCAAGCTGCTGGGAAGGCCGTAACCCGGAGGAGTTGGGAGAAAGGAGACGTAAGGAGGCACAGGAAAGGCTGGACAAATGTCTGGTGTTGGCGGAGCGGAGGTGTGTCCGCTTTAAGGTGCCGAAAGGCAGAGTACCTCGTAGAGCAGAAGGCGGTTGTGGAAAGGGCTGCCTTCGGGGGGGGGGCGGCATTTGGATTCCGCATGTGCCGATTTTGGTAAAGATGAATTTGGCTTTAAGCCTTTAACTATAAAGCCATCGCTGCCGTCTCCTGTATCCACGGGCGCTCATAAGAAACGTGCGGATCCGCTGCTTGCGTTGGCACCCTTGGGCCCTACTCCAATCGATCCTTCCCATCCTATTGCCCCTATGTCAAGACCCTCTGGGACCCCTAACCCTCCTTCCCTAGCCCCTATTCAGCCGGGGAGCACTAGGTCTCCCTCCACCAGTAAAGAAGGAAGATGGCCGTTGGCCTGGGGATTTCGGCTAAATAGGAACTCTCCTCCAGTAGAGAATGTCATCCCGTCCTTGATGTCCCTTAAAATCTCCCCTCCTCCAGGATGGTCTGACTCGGTGCGCTCTTCTCCGGGGTCACTTTTGGGTGCGGAGATCAGCGGTGGAGAGGTGGCGGCGAAGCAGTTTCAGGAATGCTGGAATTGTGGGGCCATCGGCCTTCATCGTTGGTCGAGGTGCCCGAAGGTCCTGGGAAGGTTTTGTAGGAGGTGCGGGAGACGCGATGTTACAGTCACGGATTGCCAACACTGTAAAGAGGAGTGGCAAACAGAGATTTGCCTGGCGCGCTGGCGGTAGATTTGACTGTTGGAGAGTCTCTTTAGAGAGTCCCTGTATCTTTTTTATTCTTGTATCCCATCACACATCCCCTTTTGAGTCCCCTTAAGGGGGAACAACACCTTTTTCCGGTCGAAAAACCCGATTTTCGTTTTATTGATTATTTTAATAGGAAATCTATCGTTGAATACGCTCCAAAAAG
>JAPYZB010009139.1:0-10165 GCA_030522745.1 Eupelmus kiefferi | reverse complement strand
GGAATTTCCGGACGCCCCCCCGGATTTCTCATTACTTTGAAATGATCGGTTTTTGCGTCACGTTTTTGCCAGCCGCGAAATTTAATAAATCGCGCGCTCGGCTTTTACGGGAAAAGGAAAAAATCGCCGGGAATATATATACAAGCTCCGTTGCTTTTTGTACTCATTATTTAACGAGAAAAAAACACGCGGAGGATATATGACGATCAAAACGCTCGGTGCAGCTGAAGCGGGAGTGGCTCGCGGCGGCCGCAAAAACTTGCTGGAACGGATAAATTGAATACAGCCAAACGATCCAATACGCTTTTAACAAGATTCGAATCTTCGGAATATCCATGTCGAATATTAAGCGGAAAGAAAGCCTTGTTTTATTTCGCTATCGATAAATCTGCGGTTACTACGGCGATAATCAACCGGATTTATCTTGTCAGACGCGAATTATTAATACAACGTTTAAATCTGGGGGGAAAAATAGTATGAATCCTACGGGAATTGAAAGGAAGTTATGAAAAATCCAATTTTTCCCGGCAAAAAATTTATGCGAATGCACGCGCGCGTTAATTTTGCGATACACGTGTGAGCTTCGCGCCCGCATTATTAACTACCCGCTCGCTGTTATACATAGGAATGTGAAAAGCTCTCGGTATTTTTTTTTCATTTTTTATAAATTTTAGCATTCATTAACACATAAATAAATTTTCGAAAAATTTCATACGAATCACGCGTCATATTCGCATATTTATAAAAACGAATTTAAAAACTTAAAAATGAATCATCGTCGGTAGCAATTTATACTTCCTCGATCAAAAATATCCGTCGTCATTATATCAATCTCGGTATATACCTTTTAATTTCGTTAGCGTCGCTTTCATCGGCGCGATGGCGGCTCTAAATAAAAAACGCGCCGCGCGGTAATCCCTGAATGCTTAAACAAAGCTGGCCAGCGAGTTATCGGAAAGGCAGCCACGAGAATTATAGCGTCGGCTTTCCTCTGTCATCGCTTAATACTCCGTGCTACGATTTCCGCTACGGTATGAGCCGCGCTAGTGAAACATCTTTTTTAAACCTGTAAAACCATCCTGAGTTGAGCTATTGAAATAATGTATTAAAAGCATTATTAGATTGTAATAGACTTCATCGGTTTTCCGTACTTGTAACAATAATCTATAAATATTTATACGAAAGTTATTTTACTACACTAAACCAATTACTCGCTTACAAAATCACTTAATCGATAAACAATCGAAACGAAGCCATCAGCCAAAAGTGCATATTCCAAACGCCTTCCAACCCAAAAGCAAAAAACCAGCTCCCAGAAACGTTCCAACCTTCTTATCACCTTATCCGTCGTCCTGAAAAGCGGGCTTTCACCGCCCCCGCAGCGATTTTCCAGCTCGTCATCGTCTTTGTCGCGTGCAGCCGAGCCATAAGCTCCCAGCCCTGCGCGCGAAGATCCCGCGCGTCCCGCGCGGCAAAAAGCCCGATACATAAACGACGCCTATGGCCGAGCGGCTAATGGACTCTTTCTATATGCGCGCGGGGGCCGCGTTAATCGATTGCCGCGCGCGGCCGTCGACGTGAATTATTCAAAGGATGACGATCAGCGAGGCCCGCTGCACTATATATCGGCCGGGCGCCCAGACGTTTTACGTCGAACCCTCTTTTTTTTTCTTTTTCGTCCGAGGTATAAATCGATGCGGGGGCGGTTAATATTTAAAGGGCGCGGAATTGATGCTGTGTGTAGGGGGCTGGTAATTTTGTTATGGGTGTATGTGTAGGGTGAAGTGCGTACTTGGCGAGTAATTTCGTTTGCCTTTGGGGCTTTGTCGGTCTCGTGGTCGTGTAAATAAAGTTGGAAAAGTTCCGGAGGCGGGTGAATGAAGCGGCTGATTCGCCGGGATGATGGAATCATTACAGCGCTGGTGTCGGTGCGCTTTGTTGGGGGTATCGATTATTTAGGGGTGTAACGGCGATGAATAAATTTATAGCGCGGGTTTTCCGGATTTTATAATTATAATCAGATCTTCTGCGAATTACGGCGGAGACTACGCAATTAAACGCACGGATTGAATTTCGCTTGCGCGCGATTGTAATAAGTTAAGGTAGAATATGTAGCGAGGCAAAAAGCAGGCCTGTAGCCGGTTAATTTCCTACGCAATATCCTTTATATTTCATCATTCCAGCAACCCCGCCGACGCCAGCCAGTTTTTCACCGTTAAATTGCCTGCAATTAATCAATACCCCGCGCAGCTTTCTATCTATCGCTCATTCAAAACAATCCCGCCCGTACACGGGAAAATTTTACGAGCGCGAGAAAATAAAAGCCGAGGAACAAAAGCAAAGCAAAACGCATTGTGCTCGTCGTCGCACTGTAAAATCCAACTCTCTCTCTCACGCTCCGACCTATATAACGAAATTAACTTCCATTAAATCCAATCAGCCGCCAGGGGCGCAGCCACTGCAAAGCTGTTTTCTCTGAAAACCGGCGCGAGTGCACATGATTTCTCGGGCGCCGCTCACGGCAAAGGTGACCAGCGGGCAGAGAGAGAAAAAGATAGAGCGCGACGCTTTTGTTCGATAACTTTGCCGCGAGGTAAAAAGTCCGAGGATACGCGGCGCTGTACTCTCTTTTTTTTCGAAGCCAGAGGACGAGTCCGGACGCGCAGAGGCGAGAGATAACTTTTGCGGTTTTTTAAAGGATGAACGGGGGCTGTTTGCTCCGAGGATTTTTGCTTGTTCGTTTGTTACCTTTGCCGTGACGAGGGGGGAGGTAATCTTTTAAAGTTTGCTTTTTTACTTTCTCGTCTCTTGTTTAAGCGCGAAATTATTGCTCGAATTATTTCGAGCGCTTTATTCCGCGGGGAAATTTATAACTTTTGGCAGACGCGCGCTCGGGAGCGGGGGATACTTTATTAACGCTTTCTGTATCAGAAATAAAGCTGGCAATTGAAGTTTTATTGAAGAATTTTAATGAAATTTTCAATACGCCAAATGAACTGTGAACGCCCATGCGAGCGGAATGCCGCGATTCCGATTAAATTCCTCGTTTTGTTACACGACGGGGGCGAAAAAGAATCGAGCTTTCGAAAAAGTAAATCGATGAAAAGCGCTTTCTATTATTTCAAATGCTGTTTAATAAAAACGCCGGGGGCGCTGCAAAATTCCATCGGCGTAACAATTAATCGAGAAATCGCAGCCGGCTTTTTAAAAATCGAAAATTCCCGAAAAAAAGATAAAACCCAAAAACGCACCGATATACACTCTCGACAAAAAGTAAAAAAGCTCTCACGCTACATCCCCCCTTGGAAAAAGCTCGAGCACTTAAAGCGACAATCAACAAAACCAGCCAGCCGCAATCGAAGAGCGTATATACAGAAAAAGTAGGAAAAAAGCCGAACAATACTTGCTCCGTCCGCGGAGTGCGCACTCGAGCGACTCCAACTTGTCTCTCGCATCTCGAACTTGTCTCGCGAGGAATACGAGAGGGGGGATGACAGTTTCGATAGAGCGGCCGATTTATCGGCGAGTAAAATCTCGAGGTGGAAAACGATCAATTGAGATTGAAAGCTCGGGAGGGGGGGATGTTAGGTATCGCGTTAAACAAAACGAAAGGCTTTATCGGGCGCATAAAGCCGCGTAAAACGTGTATACGGGCGCGCGAAATCGAACGCAGCTAATTGTAATGGCGAGTCGTCTTTATTTCTCGATTTTATCGCTTCTTCGGGAAAGGCTAGCTTCAGCTCTGTATATACAGCTCGAGCGTTTTTATGATTCGGAATAAATTTCGCCTGGCTTCCGCTTTGAGCGGAAAATTCGCGAAAGGGAATTAACGGAGGTGGGGTTGCTTCATTTTGCGGTGGAATAGTTTGCGCAAACGCGCTTCGCTAATCGAAAATTGAGCTGCCGGAAAGGACGGAGTAATTTATCCGCTGTAATTAACAAAAACGCGCTATCAAAGGGCCGCGCGTAAATACAGCGCCCGAATGTTTAACTAAAATTCTATTATGTCGGAATAATTCAATCCCTATATCGGACAGTTTGATTTCACAGAGAGCCGGCTTTTCCACAGAGGGGAGGGGGAAGCTCGGCCATAAAGTTCCTTAATCGCGCAATAAAACGGCGCGATGGAATCTCGGACGACATCATCATTACAGCCGCTTGCGCGTGTGCATAAAGCGATCGATCTATCAAAGCAGCAGCCGCCGCTAAATAACCCTCCCGGCGAAGAAGACAAAAAAACACAAACGCCCTTCCCTCGGCGAGAGAGATAAAAAAAGGTGAGAGCCGGCGAAAGATAAAGAGTCGTCGTCGACGAGCGATCGCGATAAAGAGGAAAGCGCAAAAAAGGCGCATGTAGGACGCTGCAGGGGCCCTGCCGGAAGGGCAAATTATTCTCGCTCACGGCAGAATGCTCATTAGGCCGGAACGAAGGCGCTATTTGTCGCGCGCGAGCGCGCAGGCAAGACTAAGCTTTGCCGTTCGATCTTTTTTTTCTCTCGCTTTCGCCTGTAGCTCGCGTATATTTCGACGAGCTAGCGTCGGCGACTGGGCAAAGATAAAGAGGGGGAATATGTCAGCCGGCTGGATTTTTCTCCTCTCGGCTGGTCAATTTCTTTTTTTAGGGGAGGCTGTAGTGTGTATAAAGTAAGAGGGTGTATAAAGGCTCGACAGGGTGGTTATGACGCATGAGGCGAGGGAGGGGGTGTAAAATGGGAAGCGGAGTTTTACGGATTTCAGAAGCGTCGGCTAACGGAATACAATCGCTTGAAGGGTAATCGCGCTTTAATCGCCGGCTTCATCCGGCTTATAAAGCACGACTGCGCGCGGCCAACTTTTCTAATTCCGAAACTAAATATAAAAAAGAAAAATACAGCCGAGAACGTTTACCCAGCCGTCTTCATTACACTTCGTTCGCCCGCATATCCGGCCTTTCCGCGGCCAAAGTACATAACGAGTTTGCGCGCGCTCTCGCACAAAGAGCTCGATATATAAAAAAAGAGAGAGAAAAAAAGAGATGAAACGAATGCCGAAACCAGCCGAGCGCGAAAGCCAGAGCTCGCTGTAATTCCCCGCGGCTATTTACTGTTTTACGATGCCGCGAAGCTCGCTTGCGAATCACCGATACAAGCTAGCGCGCGCCGGGATTTAACTCGACGTAAAAAGATGCAAGCGCGCTCTCTGGCTTTTGCGCCGTGTATACACACGCGACAGAAGTCCGCTGGTACAACTCGCCGAAGCGAGCCTGCAGAATCGTGAATTAACGCGCAGTGCTGGGGCTGGATTTTAGTCGCGAGCTCTGGGCTTTTTCGGGGAGAGTCGAGGGAAAGTTTGCCGCGCGGGGATGTGCAAATTATATTTTAGGAGAGGAGAGTTTCAGGGGGTGGAGCGTCAATTATGTATCGGAGTTGCGCGCGGATTTCCGCTTTTCCGCAATTACGAGGGATGTATTACGAGCGCGGATGGGATTGTTGATGAATCTGGGGTGGAGTTAATTGAATTTGATGATTTTGTTGCGGTTGTGAGTGGAAATTTTGTTTTCTATGGTTGGGGTAAAGGAGTAGAGGTTTCTTTTGAAAATTCGAATATGGTGCGTTTTTGGTTATTTTAGTTTTTGGTACATTTCATGCTCGATGTTAACGTACATTTGCTTGACAGTGTAGTTCTTTGGAAGAAGATTTCAAGATACTCTTTAACAAATCCTTGTTAGAAGCTGATTTACTTTGTTGACATTTCACTAATTACAAGGGCACATAATTAGGTTTTCCAAGCTGCCCATTTTCGTCAGATAATTTGCTGTTCAAATACGTTGCTCATGCCGAGTGAACTAGTAAATTTACATTTTACATGACTCATGTACCTAAAATCTCGGCAAATACGAACATTTAATATTCTGTTAGCTCACCCAGACAAGAAAATTAGTCCTTTCTCAAACTGTCAAGCGTTTGTACACTGACCAAAAAAATAAAATAAACTAAATAAGAACTTGGATTAACTTTTTAATTATAATATAAATCAAAACTCTTCTTTTTAACCACTAGTTCACTAATTCTTTATAAAACGATAACCTCAACGAATCCATCCTCTAAATTATAATAAACCAACAAAACCAAAATAAAAAACACACCCAATAACCAATCCATCGAAAGCCACTCCACAGTCCCACCTTAATACCCTAAAATTGGTTAAATTTCCAGGAGCCAACTCTCAATCGCACCCCACACTCATCACGATAGATTGCAGCCCATGATTGTTTTCGAGGTACACCGCCTCGGATATAGCTTATATTCCAAGCTAACCCGGTATATATCCCAGGTCAGGAGTTTCCGCGAGATCGGTTGTTAGAATCGCTTTCGATTATTCCATTTACTCCAATTAAGTCTTCCCTTCGATAATACCAGACGCTCGCAATTTCGCCTTTATCGATACCCCGCACGAGGCCCGCTTATACAGATATATATATACACGCTCGCGATTTTACGCCCTTTTCGCGCGAGCAAGACGGATAACGGCTAACGGCGACGGAAACATAAATAAACGGATTTCACGCAAATGGTGGATATATACGCACGCAAATTGTTTTATTGGCGCGCTGGCGCGCGGGCGTTCGATTTTATTTCGAGTCGAGTATACTTTTATCGCCGAGTCATAAACGCGAGCGAGCGAGCTGGAGGCGCGCGGCAAGGTGTAATGAGAAAATTTATTGCGAGATTGATGTCTCGAGATCGAATCGAGTTTGCGTTGAGATATC
The DNA here is from genome assembly GCA_030522745.1 of Eupelmus kiefferi. Lineage (NCBI taxonomy): Eukaryota > Metazoa > Arthropoda > Insecta > Hymenoptera > Eupelmidae > Eupelmus > Eupelmus kiefferi. The sequence goes on along the minus strand of JAPYZB010009139.1, from coordinate 3,417 downwards.
GGAGTGGAAAAAACGCTTCGACTGTAACGGCGCACTGAGAGCCGGGGGCGCAGCGTCTGTTTCTACTTAGAGGCACTTCGTCTGTTACTACTTGAGGACATGTCGTCTGTTACTACTTAATGAACTCTTTCTTTACGCTCTGAGACAGGCCGACGGGTAAAATGTTGCTGGAAAATTAAACTTTTTAGGACTGGCGAGCTTTTTTTCCTGCGTTTATAAAGTTTTATCGCCCGGTGCGATTACGATAATTACACCGAGTCCAACAGAATTTTTTCTCGATAAGAAAAAAAGCATAGTTTAAGGTAATAGGAAAACAAGCACCCACGACTTCATTTAGACGTATAGAAAACCTCGTCATCGCGCATCGGCTGAACTAATCCCCCCAGAATTCCAAAAACCACGCCCTTTTACAATAACCATCAGCCACCCGCATCGAGTCTCAACGACAGCTTGCACTTTTTTCCGCCTTTCCGCGCAAAAAAACAGCGACACAGTCGCCGGCTAGTTAAGCTTATCTCTAAAGGCCACTTTAACGAATCGATAACTACTACAGGCCGCGCGCGGGCAGAGGCGGACACAAAGAAAGAGCCTCGCGCGGGCGTCGAGCTAACATAAAGTGTCGTCGAGCCAATAAAACGCAATTTATTAGGGTGCACGTAAGCGAGAGAATATCCAGCCATATATACACATACGCGCTCGCACACTTACGCAAAGGACACTCTTTTACCCCGCGGACAGGGGGGGGTATTATATAGCTTACCGTACGGGGGTGGGAGAGAGCTGCTCCGATAAATGAAGCTCGTTAAGTTTATTTTGCCTCGGTTATACTCGAAAAACAAGATACGCGCTCCTTCCGATATACGCGCGCATTTATACATCTACCTATAGAGCCAAGGCATAGCTAGCGCAACGCGAGGGGGTGAATGTACGGGCGTCAGCGAGGACGATTATAAGCGCTAGGTGAATGCGTGGGCGTGCGTATTGTGCGATATCGAAGGCGACGAAGGAGAGAGGATAATAAAAAGTAGGGAGGAGAAAAGGAAAAGGTGTATATGTACGCACAAAGAGATTTACGACTCGGCGTTACGCTGCGTATATATAGCGCCGGCCGCGGAAGAATAGTTACGTGTGTATGTATCTATAGTGGGGGGAGGATTTATAGGATCGCGAGTGAGGTGTGTGCGAGCGCATCGTTGCGGCGCGCCGTTAAAAATCGCTGCGCGCGTATTTCGAGGACGATATAGGAGTTTAGCGAGATTGTCTTGCGCAATTGTTCAGAGCCATCTAAGAGATGGAGCGTCCTTTCTTTTTCATTCTCCGATGGGGGGATGAAATTTGTCAGGTTTTTGAGAGAGAAAGCTTATGTGTTGAGATGGCGCTCTCTCTTTTATGCCATTGGAAAATTAGTAGGGATGAAAAGGAAGGAAAAAATTGAATGAAACGCTCGGTGAATGAGATAAATGAGAGATAAATAAAAGAATGAAACAACACACTGATTTATTGATAATGAGACCCGCTTGGGGCGACTGATTAATTTGTTGATTCTGTTTTGCTATGTTAGATGGGCCCGCGGTTGTCCGTGTCAACATATTTGTTCGAAGTATCTCGAAAATAGATGACGTTACCATGGTAAGTCTGATTAAAATGAAACACAAGCCCCGACTAACAAAAAAAGAAAAAAAAATTGTGTATGATACTAACAATAACGACTAACAAGCGAAAATGTTTAGATATAATGATAGCTAATTTGAAAGTGTGTAACTAACAATATCGAATTAACTCTGTACTAACCACTAACCAACTATATAAGTTATCTGTCTCAACTGTCTATATATATATTTACAGTCACACGCACACGTATTAATGCTGGGTGTTCGTACTTCTATATTATTGATATTCTATATATATTATATATATTACAAGTCTCACATATATAACGTACACAGTAAATATTCTAACCGAAGTGCTTTTCATCATCATCATCATCATCATCATCATCATCATCATCACCATCACGCATCATCACTGTATATCATAATTATCAAAAAATAGCGCAGCGCCTCGTATATACATATCAACTGTATATCAAAGTTTCTAATATCTCGCTTTCACGACAGTAATATTTAGAGCTTTGTCTCTCTCTCTCTTACTGCACATTTACTCATATTCATAGAGATATATATAAAGCCCACTTTTATCTCTCATTATCAAGTCACTATATCTCGTCTTCGCTCACACGTATCTATATATATATATATAAAGCTCTCACCACGTAGTCGCTGTCTTTCTCTCTCTCTCTGTCTCTCTACACTTTTCTGTCATTATGTATCAACATCAGGCATATTTTATTATCATTATCCCTCATTCTCTTTTGCGTATCTCTTCGCCTCTGATTCTCGCTCTCACACTCACACGCATACGCATACTCTATATAATACTCTCACATGCCAATCCTCCATTGTCTCTCACACTCTCGTCTATACCTCCTATACTTAGTCTCTCTCTCTCTCACCTACTCTTCTCTACTTCTATATATCTTTAGATTCTCTCTCTCCCTCCCTCTCTCTGTGTAAATCTCTCTTTCTATATCTACGTCTCTCCTCTCCGCCTCCCTCTCTCTCTTTCTCCGTCTGTTTGTCTGTCTCTCTTTTCCTCGCTGAATATACATCAGAGAGAGCTTGCGCGCGCTCAGCAGACGCGCTGCGCGCGGCTCTCTTCCTCTGTATCGTCGTTTCGTATATACCTCTCTACTCTATATATATATATGTACAACCTACCCCCTTTTTTTTACCCAGCCCCACCCCGTTGAACCCGGCCGTGTATACACACGTTATACGCAGACATTGTCAGAGTAAAAAAAAATAAGTGAAAGAAGCATATACACACGCAAGCGCCACACCAGAATTACCGAGCGTCGTTATTATTATACCCATTATATACGCATATATATACACACTCACTCCGATGTTTTCTTTCTCTCTCTCTCTCTATTAAGTATATCAAGTTTGTATATGTCTTGATTTTAATACACGATTCAGCCGCGCAGTGTGACGTCCGTCGTCTGGCCGCTTATGTACGAAAATAGCTCTGCGCGTGAGTCTCTCTCCGCGAGTCGGCTCCGGAGGACGCTGGATGACGGGAAAGGAGAAAAAAAGCGAAGGATATAGAGGAGAAAAGATGAGATGCGGTGGGCGTCAGGCTGCCGCGGCTCGGATCGCCTAGATATTATTATTATACTATAATATATACTACTATGCTGGTTTTTTTCCTTTCTTTATCTCGCTGCAGTAGACGAATATTCTCTCTAACCTTTTTCTTCTCTGCTCTCCATCTCTACCATGAACATATATATATACTACTATCAAATATATATTGTGCATACGCATACAGTCAGAGATTCACGACAGTACACACACA
>JAPYZB010009132.1:0-12249 GCA_030522745.1 Eupelmus kiefferi | reverse complement strand
AAGTAGCAGTATAAATAATGACGATACTCTGTTAAATGAGACTCAACAGTTAACAGATAACTTTGAATCAGCCGCTGAAGATAATGATACAGACATTGCTCATAACTATAGTCTAATGCTTGATCATAATCAAATGCAGTATCTCGCTAGAGTGTATGGAGTACGTAAAGAAAGCGACAAACACATGATTGGTAATTCACCAATAAACTTTACAGGTAATAATATCACTGTAAATGATGTAGTCTATCCCAAAACTGTTGGATTATTAGAACTGCTTGTCGTAAAACATCCTAATCAGAATTTTGTTAGTTCCACCGATTTGAAAAACTATCGAAAAATTCTTGTAGCATCGAGTGCTGATAAGAAGAAACAAACCCATCGACGCGTCAGTCTGGTAAGTTGTTGATTTTTATGCGGTACGATTTCGGAGAGCGGGAAAGTGTATGTGTATATTGGTATATATCTATATAATGCTCTGTTTGTATACAATATAAAAAGCAGCTGTTTCGCGTCTAACATAACCATTAATATACACTATACCTGTAGGCTTCCGACGTAATATTTCGGAGCGCGGGACAGAGTATGCGTATACCTATATTGTATGCTGTTTGTGTACAATGTACAGCTGCTGAATATACCTATGGAACCGCTTCATATCTAACGTATATATTGGTATACATATACCTATAGATGTGCGCTCCGAAATAATATCTTGGAGCATTTTATTATTTGGCTCTGTATTTTTATTTTGAGATTTTACGACTAATTTTTTTAATACGTACTTGTAAATTAGTGAGTAAACAAAATAAATAATGGTTTATATTTAAAATTTTTTTTGTAGACCGAATAAATCCTAGCTTACCTGATTTCATACCGGGTCCAATCGCTGATGCTGCTAATTGCGAGGATATCTTTCAATTTTGGCGTTGTTATTCAATGATGAAATAATAAGTATCATCGTTGAATGCAAAAATGTTCAGATTGAAGATATGTGTGCTAATCTTATTACTGAAAGAGTAAAACTCCAAACTTACCATCATCATACAGACCCAAAAGAGAAATATGCTCTGTCTGCGACTTTATATCACTCGGGTTTGTGGAAAACTCATCGAGTCGATGCAGAAAAACTATGGAGTTACGGAAATGGAGTATCTTTTTATAGATGTGTGATGCCTTTCAAGCGATTCAATTTCTCGACAGCATCTTTGCGCTTTGAAATAAAAGTTACAAGAAACGCTAAAGACAAATTTGCTCCGATCCGAAAAATCTGGGACATTTTTACTAGTAACTGCACGAAAAATTTTAATGCAAGTAACATGTGCACGGTAAACGAGCAATTACATAATTTTCGTGGACGCTGTAGTCGTCGTGTATATATGAAGGCTAAACCAGATATATATGGATTAATGTCAAAAACGCTGAACAATGCCAAAACAGCGTACTTGGTAAAAATATTTTGTTACTTTTTTAGTCATATGTGTAAAATAAAGGTTTTTCAATACTTTATTTTTTTGCAGATCTTTGCTATACCTTACATAGGGAAAATACACGGAATTGCAGCCAACAAGAGTGTACCAGAGTTTTTTTTTGCGAAGTAACTAAACCGATATACGGAACTGGACGCACTGTGACCATCGACAACTGGTTCACAACGATTCCTCTACTTTTAAAAATGTTAGAAGAACCTTACAAGCTTACCATCACAGGCACACTGCTGAAAAACAAGCGCGAGATTCCGGATGAGATGAAAGTTTCCAGCAAAACGGTTCCGGGAAGTAAATTTTGCTACACAGAGAAAGATTACGACACTAAGATTTGAAAAATAGGATGTTTTATTTTACTCAAAAATTTCGGTATCATTTCGCAAAATAAATACCTTTTTTGGAAGCATCAGCATCACACTAATTTTTTTCTTGAAGTATAGTATCTCAAGCATGTATAATTTTTTAGGTGAAAAAACTGATTTTTTCCGTTTTTTTTTTCAATAATTTTTTTTAATAACTTACCTTATAAATGACTACGAAACCAATTCGACATTGATAAATATATCCTAAACTACATTAGATCATTTTTTTTGTGCATTAATATTGGATACCGACTGCGCGAGGCTCGTTTAAACACGCTGGGGTCTTAAAGATCCCCAGTGCTAGTTACGTATATTAGGACCAACAGTGCCAGTTAAGGGTTAATTACAATACTAAATATCGAGCGACTGAACTCAAGAAAACGCGCGTTACTTGAAATAAACACACTTAACTATTTCGCGTATCAACAACAGACACGGTTCATTCGAACTCAGTAAAACTATGTGACTGATCTTCTATCAAATCAAAAACTCGCTGACGAATTATATAAATAAAACTCGAATTTATAAAATTGCGAAAACAGATCATTATGCAGGGACACACAAATTAAAATTATCTATAGGTCGTTAGTTACATTTGTAACCTCGCACTTATTTAATATTATTGTAAGCGTAAAAGTATCCAAGAGCAAGCTGGAGGAGACAGTCGCTTCAAACATATTCTAGCGACTCCACTAATACAAACATTCTTCTTCCTCTTGCATCTGCACCGAGTTAACGGACGCCAAAGTCTCCTCGCCACAGCTGGGACCAATCAATAAAAAGCCTGGTGATGCAGCTGGGAAAATTAATAGACGCCTTGAAAGAACTGACACTTGAGAATTTTTCACATACAGCAGCACGAAGAATCTCTGCGCAACGTTATACCACACACAACTTATGCAGCTTTACGCAAACCAACAAGTGCATTTTTTCAACGCATTATTGCAGCCTAATTTCGCGTTCGAATCAACGATCGGCATACATCCCATAAGGCACTTACAGTAGTTATTTGTTCGATTTTTATAATTTATGTAACTATCTCTACAACCCTGCGTCGTCTGCAACATAACGTAAAATTCTCTTATAAAAACACCTTATTTTTTAATGTAAATATTCCTAATATATTTATCAAATCATTATTTGTATTACTTAGTATTGCAATCAATTAGACGACGCATGATTGTAAAATTGTACCTTTAACACTAAATCTCTGAATTGTCATACATCGTATATCACGTGACTGTTCATGCAGTCACTGGCTTATATTGTTAAGTACGCAAATATTCATGCAATCACTTGCTTATATTATTAATTATGCAAATATTCATGTAACTACTTGCTCAGATCGTTAATTATGTTATGATCGTATGACCATTCAGGTAATTACCTTCCCACATCGTTTTATATTGTTAATTAGATAACTCATTCAAGCAATTATTGCTCGCATTTTTTATACATTGTTAAAACAATTTTTGTCCATATTCTTGCATATTTGGTAATCATGCAAACTAGTCGTGCAATTACTTGCCTACATGGCATATATTGTCAATCTCTTAAATTATTTATGCAATTACATTGTCATATATTGTTAATCTCTTGAATTACTATGCAATTACTTGCTTACATTATCATACATTGTTACATAATTATCATGTTAAGTACACTGTGTGCGTACAACACAAGACACATGCGTAAAACCATATTGTAAATACATCTACACTTATCGAGTATATCAGGGATCACACTTCGACCGTTAACATAGTTAATGATCAATGTAAATAATTATCACACGAGTCAGATCATGGAGTGTTGTACATCACATATAATAAAATTACCCGACATTTTTTATTTTTAAAAAAATGTAAGGGGGGAGTGTTGTGGGCGCACGAGTTACCCACAGAGTAGCAGCGCTATAAGTGCACTCACACAGTGTAACTGTATAGATGTAAGCGCCCCTGCGCAGGCGCAACCAGAGTGACTCCAGTGTAACGAACAGTATTATCGAAACTGCTAGTCAGTTTAGCTCAGGAGTTCACTGCGGTCAACACGCAGGACTCAGCTCTCACCAATAAATAGATTAACCTTCAATTAATCGTTTTCTCTCTCTGCCTAGAAATCCTCTCAACCTTCTGCTCTGTAGGCAGGTGCCTACAATATCAATAAAGAGCGGCTATTATGAATAAAGAACATTTTCATTGTAAAGACCCCTCGAAAAAATCTGGTGAATACAAAATACCAAAAGATACGGAGGTGGAAGCTTTACAAAAAAGTACCTGTCGTCAGTGAGAACTTTATCAGTAGTTGTTAATAACTATAATGATGTTTTTATGTATTATTTACATAAATATAAACTAAATTAGTAGAATCCTTATTTCCAGGTCTGGTGTTTACAAACAGCCAAAAACACTTAGAAGAAACCTTGGTGGTGTCACATGCTCTTCAATTCAGTGAAATCGGTTCCAGAATTTTCATAAAAACTATCATGAGTTCAAGCTTTCTATAAGTTTCCTTATTTATGTTTTTACTATAAGAATTGGGCGTAACTTCCATTTCAAATGTCAATTGTAGCTTTATTTCGTTTTATTGAAATAGTTCATTAGCTCAACTGAGTACAGCGCCCACAAATTACTCGTAGGTAAAAAACAAACTGAAATTTTTCATATTTTTCCAATTTTCCTAAGTTTTCTCGGTTATGCTCAATCCTTTTCGGTATTTCGAGTTCTTTCTCAAAATTTTAGATTATTCTGTTAACTAGAATCAGAGAAAAGTATGAAACGGTTTCAGGGTGCCCGGTCGATAAAGTAGAGCAGTACGGCGGACTCTTAAGGTTGTCGAGAAAGCAATATGGATGAAACGAATACTAGACGATCGGTATGATCAAAGTTTGTAATTGATTAAAGTAAAACATAAAATCATTATATTCATATACATATATTTTAATTATAGAATGGTTTACAGCATCGAAGACTTTGGATGTCCTTCGTTTAAAAAGCTCCCGATTGATAAGAGCCCATGCAACAATCACCTTCGCCATATCAATGCAGTTTGCGCATTTAGAAACGGGCAAACTATAAAAAGATGGATACTTGACAATCAAATGCTTAAAAAAATCAATAATTTTATGTATATTTGAAACTAAATTTTTATATTAGACAAAAAAAATAAATAGCTTTTAAATATATTCATTATTCAGTTAATAAAACGTTACTTTTCCTTCAAAGACAGTTTTCTTTTATAAAACATTGAATAACTTATTAAACATTTAAAAAAATAAATTATATGTATTATTAAAGTTAAAACATTAATTTAGGCAGATAATAAAGTATGAGTCTGAATTTTCTTTATATTTCGCTTAGAAAACTTATTTTTCAAATCAGAATTTCTTCGATAAATTTCTTAAGTATATTAATACAGTAGTACATAAATAAAGTAGCTTTTCTCAATTTATTAGATGTTAAGAACTTCGAGACAAAATTTCAAAGCTCAAAGTCTTTTAGAACCTGAGATATATAACATTTTATTTTTGAAGATTGGACCGACTCCTACCATTTTAATGGAAGTCTTATATTTAACTTCTCAACAACTTTTTATCATTTCAAATCAATCTTACAAATCATTTACAGATAAGTAAAGTTGAATAAACCATTTAAAACTGTTAATTTAATGATAATTTAAATTTTACATTTATGCTAACTATACTAAGGTTTTAAAAATATTTTTTACATTATAAATTTTTAACTCCGAATTTTTTAAATCAGAATTTCTTCGCTGAATTTCTTAAGTATATTAGATTTACATTATTAAAGTAGATTTTCTTTTTCTATTACATAAAAAGAACTTTGCGCCAAAATTTCAAAGTTCTAAGTCTTTTAGAACCTGAGATATGTATAATTTTACTTTTGAAGATTGGAACAACTCCTACTATTTTAGCAGAAACCTTATTTTTTAACTTCTTAATAACTTTTTATCATTCCAAATCAATCTTATAATTCATTTTCAGATTATTCAAGTTAAATAGACTATTGAAATCTGTTATGATGAAATTTGAAATAATAAAGGTGTTCAGAACTTAAAAAATAAGTTTTTCATTAAAGTGCTAGGAGTCGTTCCAATCTTTAAAAATAAAATTTTACATATCTCAGGTTCTGAAAGACTTTTTTTCAAAGTTTCTTTTATCTACTAGAAAAAGAAAATCTACTTTATTATTGTAACACTAATGAACTTAAGAAATTCAGCAAAGAAATCCTGATTTAAAATATCAGTTTTTTAAGCGAAACATCAAGAAAACTCAAACTCAAATTTTTATAATATAAAAATACATTTAAAAACTTAGTCCAGTTAGCACAAAATGTAAAACTTAAATTATCAATAAATTAACAGTTTTAAATGGTTTATTTAACTTTAATAATCTGATGATAAATGGCAAAAGTAGTCGAGAAGTTAGAAAAATAAGTTTTTCACTAACATGGTAGGACTCGGTCCAATCTTCAAAAATATGATTTTGCATATTTCAGATTCTAAAAAACTTGGAGCTTTGAAATTTTGGCTCAAAGTTCTTTTTATCTAATAGATTGAGAAAATATATTTTATTAGTGCATCACTTATATACTTAAAAAATTCAGCGAAGAAAGTCTGAGTTTAAAATCAACCTTCTCAGCGAAACATGAAGAAAGTTCAAGATTTTTTTCGATTGATTGAATGTATATTTATTAGGCCTTGGGGTAGGACCCCTTCTGGCCAAAATGCAACAATACAAGTTATACAGTTTAATAAAACATAAAGTAAAATTATCGAAGATTACAATAACAGCAACGTTAAATAAGCAATATCATAGAATAATGAATATTATTAACTGCAAACATAATGACTAAAACTAGGATATAACAATAAAAATCTAGAACATTTAGAGAAAAAAAATTCTACACGAAAATTCGAAATTATCATTTTACACGATACAAATTCCTTTACTTTGGACTCGCTGAAGCCACTGGTTGAAGATTCTTTCTGGTAGCTTCCATCTACAGGTTTTCTTAAAGCTGTGCAGGTCATCGATCGCGAAGTGTGTGGCCGGGTACTGATTGAGGTAACAAGTCGCAGTTAAGGCGAAGGAGTTTCTCCACGACTCCGTTCTGGCAGTGGGCTCGTAAAGTGATTTCGGCGGCAGTCGCGAAGACGCCCTGACAACCACCTCACTCAACAGCACGACAAATCTACTCGCCAAGTAAGCCGGCGAGTAGTTGCCAAGCAACTTGTAGGCCATGGTGGTGGTTAAATATTCTCGCCTAAGTTTAGGCGAGAGCCAGCCGAGCTTGAGCCGGTGCGGCGTCACGTGCTCACGCTACCCTATGTTGCCAACAACGAAGCAAACACAGGAATTTTGGGCACATTGAAGCGCCAGCCCCCTTGTAAGGTCCAGATCGTTGTAGACGGGACTACAGTAGTCAAAGATCGGAAAGATCAATGACTGTACCAGTGACTTCCTAAGGTCAAGTGGCAATTAATGCCTCAGACGCCTCAGGGATGCTAGCGCTTTGTAAGCTCGGTTAACGATATCCTGAATGTGCGCATGTCACTCAAGACGAGGAGTTAAGAGTATTCCAAGATATCTAATCTCCGTCTCACAGTCTAATTGACATCCTCCCAAGGTGATCCTCGGCGCTGCAGTCAAGTTTATACGGGAAGTGAATTGGACGCTACCAAAGATCATGGCTTGCGTCTTGGCAGCATTTAGAGAAAGTCGATTTTCTCTTGATCAAGCAAAAATCCGCTCGACGTCCTCGTTCATTCTAGCGATCCCCTTGTCGAGATCCGCCGGAAAAAAGGGTTTGTAGATCTGTAGATCATCGGCGAACAACAAGGCCTTGAAGTGTAAAAGCACATCAGAGATATCGTCTATAAAGATAAAAAACAGTAGCGGACCTAGTACGCTGCCCTGCGGAACATCTGCCATAATAGGCAGTCACGACGAACAGATATCACTAGCATCTGCAACCGCCTGAGTACGACCCTGAAGGTAAGAGTGAAACTGATTTAGCACATTCGACGAGCAGTCAAGGCTTCACAGTTTTGAGAGCAGGATTTCGTGCGGCACTAGCTCGAAGGCCTTGCTCAAGTCGAAGAAAACAGCACACGTGATTTTCCATTCGTCGATGGCTAATCTAATGTCGTTGGTTAATTTCAGGAGCGACGTCTGCGTACTATGGTGTTTTCGGAAGCCTGACTGGTACGATGATAATATGTTGTGCTCGAGCAGGTAATTATGTAGCTGGTCATACACTAGGCGCTCCAGAATCTTGAAAATCTCTGAGAGCTTGGCAATGGGCCACGAAATTACAGGTTTTATCGTAAGTGGCATGATGACGACCTGCTTCGAGTCCGTTGACAACATGTCTGATGCCAAGGATTGATTAGAAATCAGAGCAATTTCGTTTGCAAGCTTTGGAGAGCAGAGCTTGAGCATGTCACATGACAGTCCATCTAAACTCGCCGATTTGGAGGCTCAGTTTTGCAAAGCTGCCGTCACTTCCTCGCCGGAGACGGAAGTAAAGAAGAATTCAGCTCTAGATGAATCCTTGACTGGGCTAGATTTAATGCTGGACAGTTCTTGGAGAAACGCCGGTCAAGTTGCTGCAGACAAAGATGTCCGTGGGAGAGCGTTGGTGAGGTTTTCCAAGCCTCCAGGAATTCAAAGTTCGCCACCTGCTTTTCAGATCTGGCGCTTATTGTATGCGTGATTTTATGTACTCGTTTATTGCCGAGTCCAAGCTGTTACGAACCGTGCTGCGAAGCAGGCGGTATCTTCTCATCGCCGAGCTAGAGCCGGTTATTTTTGGGTATTTGAATGCCTTGTCACGCAGCATCATTTGAGAGCGGAGATCTGCTCCTACCCAGAGCATTTATTTAGCGGTGAGAGAAATGGCTCGACGGAGCGCAAGCACGTCCAGCGCGGCGCCGAAAGCCTGGGTAAAAAGGCGCACTGAAGAATCCGGGTCTGGGGCGCCAGAGTGCTTAATACTGAGAAAATTACATCTGAAATTAAGATTACTATTTACTGAAGCATGTTGAGAAGTTACAACGCCGGCGAAGTACTCTGCGAAGGCCGGTGGTATGTCCGTTAGTGCCCATGAGGCAGATGCAGAACTAGATTGCCCGCTTCCTTTAGAAGCCTTCTGATTAAATTCTCCCTATTTACAGTCTTGAGGTCTCTATTAAAAATCTTTTTTCTTGCATACGGTGGTTTTACTATCTCGTATGATAGCTTGATGAGATCGTGTCCCGCTGCAAAAGGAGACATCGATTTGCTATATTGTAATACGGCTTCTGGTTTTTTGACAATAAAGAGGTCGAGCCAAGTATGCGAGGTCCGCAAATCTGAGAATACGTAAAGAGTCGGTTCAGATTAAACTAACGTCAGGTTGAAATCCTGCAGCGTTTCCTTGAGATACTCTGAAGCTTTGGACGTTGCGGACATATCTATGTTGAAGTCGCCCGTGATTACAGCATGTTGGTATGAGGGAAGAAACTATGGAAAGCTCAGCACCAGGACGACGATATATAACAGCAAACAGTAGCTTAACTTTGGCTATAAGCATTTTGAAAATGATGTATTCGGGCGTATTGTTGAAGTGCGGGTCCAAGTGCCTGAGAAGCATGAAGCCGAATGAATTTTTGATGAATACCCCTACGCCGCTGCCGATCCTGTTGATGCAGTCTAGCCGAAGAAAGTTGTACCCTTATAGATGAAAAACAACATCACTCTGGTTACTTTGTAAGAAGATTTCGGTTACTGCTATAATATCCGCTATTATTTACGCTTTCGGCTTCTAATAAATTAAAGTTGGCGGAGAAACGATTTATGTTGCTGTGGTAAATTGAAAAAGATTTTAATAGACTGGAGGGAAAAAATTTAGAAAAATCGATTGAAATTTGTGCGTTGACTTGAAGCAGGGTGGCGTTTATGCTCTGCACATCAAACGTCATTGCTGGTGCTCATATTGAGAATTTCTTTGTTTTGAGCAGAGCATAGGACTTTAATTGATTTACGAAGACCGATTAAGGAACTGACCGCAGTTGGTGGCGCATCCTTGCTACGGCGTATAATTTTGAGCGAGTTCCTTACCTGTGGACGTAGGAAATTATGGTCTTTGCAAAGTGCAGTCGCTTCTCTGTAAAGCTTGTAAATGAGCTTAGGCCATAGCGGTCTTGTATAGTGCTTGGAAGCTCCACCGATGCCAAAAAGTCTCCCGCTGTCTATCTCCGCAAGTTTATAAGAGCCAGAAATAAATTTATCGCGCGCTATATGAGTGGAGAATTGAGCCACCAGTCCACGAGTCTCACCACCTCGTTGAGGCCGCTGGTTGCTGGACCGTTTTGGCTGCCAGCTTTGTGTCTGGAAAACGAAGTCGCTGAGTTGAGGCTGTTCAATCGCGGCAAAGATCTTCGCCAGAATCTGACCGTCCTGTAGCGCAAGACCCACCGGCAACCCAGAAATCAGGACCTCCAGATCGTCACTCAAGGACTTATTGTAAACAGCCTGGTCGAGACCAACCAAGTGAGCTTTTATATCGGTGAGCTCGCGATCGATTTTGACCGAACTCTCCGATAGAGAGCCCTCAAGCGACGACACTGTGGACTCAAGGTCTGTCACACGAGTGGCGAGATTGTTTATAGCTACCACCTGCTCGCTGTTTGCCCTATCAACACGAGCTGTAAAGTTGTTGAATTGGCAATTGTATTCCTTGAACCAGTTAGGCGCGCCTGATCCCGTGTTATTCGTACCGCTTGTTGTAGGCATGATCAACGCTGAGCCGACAGCAGAAGTCGAGTGCTGCTGAGAAAGAGTGCTGCCCGTGGATGAGCGGAGCGAGTACCGTAGATTAGTGACGGGCTGCAAAGGTAATTGCGAGGGCGAGGCCCGCCGCTTGCAAAAGCTCTGCACCGCGGGCTGCGGGGTGGAAGGAGGCGCGGCTTTGTCGCACGCACCAATCACTCCGGTTTTCCGATCCATGCTAACAGCTGCCGGCTTGAGAACGTGTGACAGACAGCAAGAGTAGTACGCGAGACAGTACGCAACGGTGAAAACCACTCTGTAGGACAGCAATCCGCGTGGACCAGTGAACCGCAGTTAATGCACTGGAGAGACGTGTTAAGCCGTCTAATTATCAGCTTATTACAGACGTAGCATAGTACCATCGGGCAGAACTTTAGAATAGCTGAGGCAGTACAATTGTCTATGCATAGGTGTCTAGAATATTGGTTGCTGGTAGGGTAGAGTACCTACCATATCCTGGCGAACAAAATTCCTGGAACTGCCAAGGAGCGCCGCGACTCCCAATAATCGGGCATGCGCAGATTAAAGGACCGAGATTTTCAAGAAATTCACCGGTTAACTTCCAAAAATCACAGCACCAAGAACACCGCACTATGCACTGATATGTTGATAAAAAGTAATGAGTTATTGCACAGACAAAAGTTCCCGTATTACTGCTCCGTTTGGCTGAATTGCACTGCACTGTCCAGCCGATGTCAAAAGTAACGAGCACCAAAACTACCTGCTCTGCGCGGAACGTTCTCAGCGAGAGAGAGATTTAGATTTAGATTTAGATTTGTTTATTTAGCCTTGGGGTAGCACCCCATCTGGCTCAAAAGAAAAAATTACATAGTGATAACATACATTAAAAACAATAGAAAACAACAATAGCAAAATACAGTGAGTAAACTCTAAAACTTTAACAGCAGTAAAAAAGTTGAAATAGTGCATAAAAACATAATAATAAACTTTAGTAGCCTCTATTAACAATATCAGATTAAGTAAATAGTAAAAAAAAAAAATGTTGAACTAGCTGAATCAGTCTAAATTCGAGATCCAATTCCCAGCTGAGTCGCTCTCAGCCGCCACTCCGCGCTGTCCTCAGTCATGAGCAAAGTAAACATTGACCACCTAAAACTGGCCTTGAAGGAAGAGTCGAACGGAGGCAGGGGCGATGGAAAAGAGTTAATAAGATCGGAGGAAGAGATAACAAACGAATTACTAAGTGCCGAGGTTCTAGGCGTAGGATACGAAAGAATTCAAGGTGGTAATCGAGGGGAAGTACGCAAGAACACATCGTGGTTGATACGTGAAAATTTTGTAGCAGGATAAGAAGGAATGTTGTGAGAGAGAATATTAAATAGTAGCGTGGCGTCGCTCTCGCCAAGCAAGATGACCATGAACAAAGCGTACGCATGCATTCAAAGCTGTCTGGAGTCTTTTATCGAGGTACCCAAATAAATCATCGTAAGCCACGCAGCAATAATCCAAGATCGGGAAAATAAGCGACTCAACTAATTGCTGCTTGGTAGATTGCGAAAGCGACCTGCGATGGTGACTCAGAGACCTGAGAGTGCCATAAATTCTACGGATC
>JAPYZB010009123.1:0-17090 GCA_030522745.1 Eupelmus kiefferi | reverse complement strand
ATTAGTAAATAGTAAAAAGACTCGAGAAGACAGGGTATCCTCATACTTGTTTAATTTTATTTTTTCACGCCTTTGTCTTGAAGAAATCGGTTAATTCATGACAAAGTTGGAAAAAGTTTCTTTTCTGTGCGTTTAAGTAATAGAAATAAAAATCCAAAAAGTTTAATAAACATAATATACTCGTTATCTAATCAATACGCTTATGAACAATCACATATTGTTAATTGATTTATATATTCACGTGTAAAATTCTATTTCTACAAAATATAAAGAAATAAATTTCGATTGCTAATGTATAGATTTTAAGGTTTTTATAGTAATAATATAAATTAAATTCTTGTCAAACACTACTTTATTATTTATTAACTGACGATCTTCAATTCAATAAAGAAGCAATTCTATTTTTACATAGAAAAAATATCCACGTACTCCCGTACTCAGACGTACACATTCACAATTAAAATAGACCCATTGAGATTTATACCCCCGTATTTTTAGCTCCCAGCGTTCAAATCTAAAAGAAAACCGATCAAATACAAGAAAATCCCAAAACCGATATCATTTCACTCCATTAACCCTCAAAAACCTACTCCAAAAATAACCGCTCAAAAATTCGCGTGGGCACATCGCGTAATCCCCGCACCTCTAAAAAAATCAAAAGAAAAAAAAGGAACATTCTCGATCGAGCGTGCATATACAACACGTAGAGGCGAGTGTCAACGCGAAGAGAAAAGCGAAAACTCGGATAATAAAATCGAAGTAAGCTAAAAGTCCAAAGCAGCGATACGGAACAATGACCCGCGCTGTTACAAGTGCGTCAGCGCGCGCTGCGCGTCCACTACGTCAATCACGTACGCGAAGTTTTTCGGCTCTCGCAGCGCGCTGGACGTTATGAAGCAGGCTCTGCCTTCACCGTTGCTCTCTTCGTGTGCGTGTGTATGTTTCTTCGTTGTGTCTTTCTCCGCCTGCTTACTTCATCGTTTTCTCGGCGTATACCGGTGTTGGTATCTCTGGTGTGTGTGTGTATGTGTATTTGTGAGTGTGCTTGTACTCTTCAAGGCTGCTGCTGCTGCTGCTTCTTCAATCGTGCGTTCGGAGCTGCTCGTGAGCATTTAACGGTTTTCGACTATCTATAGGTTGTTATCGCCTGTCACCTTTAATAAAAACTTTGCGCGCGCCTAATTATGTTGGTTTTTGAGAGTCACGATTATTTTGTTTAGCGGGTTCGGGTTTCTTTGATCGGTTCCTTAGTTTGAGGTTATGTCATCCGATTTCGGAGCATAGATAGTTCTTACTATTTGTAGCTTGTCTTTAGTTTTAAAAACGTTTTATCTCATTTGCAGTACTATTCTACATCACTAAATAAACTATCCAACCATCAAAAAATCAACCATATAAAAAATCGGCAACCTCAGCTCCACTTTCCGCTCTTCAACCAAGCACAAACCAGCCTGAAAACGGTCAATTTTCCAGCCGCTTGATTCGGGATGTGAAAAAAATGCCGTCGCTTTCAAGCACTCTGGAGAAGCACAACAGTCTTCCTGCTCAGCAGGTCGGCCAGAAGCGAAGAGAGCTCAAGTCGCGCTTCTCCTGTTGCTTCGCTTGGCGTGTGTGTATGTAGCCTCTCCTTGTCGCGCGAGCGGCCAGCAACGCTCCGAGCGACGCGCTCTCGGTTACCTTGACGGACCACCTTCGATGCTTTTCGTGTGATATTACGCTGTTTTTGAGAATGTTCCTGCTTTGCGCTTTGTCGCCTTTTGCGTGAGATGCTCTCGTTGAGCGGACGATTTTGGAAGGAGTGCGAGATGGTATGTGAGGGTGATGATGATTTATGGTGGGTTTTGGAGGGGCTAATTATGGAAATAACGGTGCTTTGGACAAACGAAAATGTTAATATTAAAGAGTATTAAATTTTGTATTGAAATTGAGTATCTTTCAGAAAGTAACTAAATAAGTCGAATTGCTCATTGTTTTCATTAAAAGATAACATCGATGTTTAAATTTTATAGTTAATTTAATTGTTTATAAGTTTACTTTACGTATTAATGTTTAATTTCGACTATAATTTATTATAAATAGTTATCACCAAATATATTTTTAGTATGTTACCGACGTCATAAACTTTTTTTTGGTGTTGATATATTGAGAGTTTAGACTGCAGGAAATTTGACAATACTTAACTACAATATTTTTTAATCAGTTTATATATTGCCGACAGTTTGAATTTCATTCATTATAATAAAACTATAAACAACTAGCTTTCTTACAATTATTCCAAAACGTATTTGTAATTAAAACTATCAAAATCCATTCATCAAAACCAACTACACCAACAACCACGCCACCACCTAAACCCGCCATTCACAAAAATCTCTCCCGCACCCCATTGACAGGCCGCCCTCCAACCCATATCACCGCTCTCTAAAAAAAAACTTGACCCCGCCGGCATCCTCGCACACATCTCCCCCCCACAAAAACCTCTCTCTCCCCCGTAAACCCTCAGTGCGCGTGCGCGCGACCCTCGCACGGCCTCGGTCACACACACACGGGGGCACATCCAATCCACCTGCAACGCGGCGCCGCGTGCGTAGCCCGCGGGATTCCCACGTGTCACCTGTCGTGGGAAACTCCCAAGCGTGCGCGCCGCGGCCTAAGCCAACCCCTCTCTCTCTCTCTCTCCTTGCGCGCGGTCCTTCCCCTTCTCCCTCTCTCTTCCTATACACCCACTCTCTCTCTCTCTCTCGTCTTACCTGTTGCTGCTCTCTCGCGCTCGACTCGTCCTTTATTGCCGCCTCCCTTCGCGCTCGCGCGGCACTTCCTCTTTTGTGATTTCGCGTGCGCGCGCGCGCTCTTGCCCCCCTTTTCAGAAGATGTGCGCCTACATGGGAATTATGAGCCTGAGAAATATTGTTCTTGCGCGCTTTTGTAGCTCAATGAAGACGGCCAAGGTTTTTTTGGAGAGGAATGCGCGGATTTGATTAGGGTGGGAGTGGGAGAAGAGTGTGGTTCGGGATTTTTTTTCAGGCGACCTTCGCTTTTGTAAGAGCGTTGATGCTTCAATGGCGAGTTTGTTGCTGCGATTGTTAGGTGTGTACGTGTTTGCGATGATTGTGGGTACGCGAGGACCGATCGAGAACTGTTTGGCGTACTTGTGTGAGCGATCGCGTGAGTCATTGGATGGATGAAACATTTGAGTTTTGGATAAACCCGTTTCGATTTGGGTTTGAACTTTGGGCTTCCGAATTCTTTTATTATCACGAGGTGTTTGAGGCAAACATTTTCGCTTTGTTGTATGACAGTGAAGTGTAATATCTAAAAAAAAATCTTCGAGCAAACGTCTTCCAAGCAATTTAACCGATTCCCCTTTTTATCAACAAAAATAATCAAAATCTTTACCGATTAAAATTCATAAATCTACAATACCTCCGACTGCACAGATTTTCCAGCCACCTCATCTAAAATACACCTCACCGTCTCCGCAACATTTCCTCGAACCCGAACAACGAAATCGGTAACTCGCTCGTTTCTGCGATAAAGTACACAAACTCCGTGCATTTAAAAGGTTAAGACATAAATCACGTATCGGGACATGCAAAATACCCGGCGCGTGAGCGCGCGTCTATACACACACACACACATACCCTCCGACTCTCGGTAATAACGTCGCGATTTCGAAATAAAGTAACAGCGCGCTTCTTCGATGAACGGCGCCCGATCGCTCGCTCCTCATTGTCTTGGGGGTTTTGCGCGAAGCCTCGTGCGATACGCATTAGAGAGAAAGTGAAACGAGAAGTTGGAAAGGGAAAGGATAGATAAAGGCCGCGTGTACAGCGAGCGAGTGAATGAAGCGGCGTGACGAAAGCTCGCCTCGAATATATCGCAGCTGGATCGAACCTTTGAATTACGTGGAATCCGTTCTCCGATACGAATGATATTTGGTATACTCTCTGGCTGGTTTTTAGCGGCTGAATTTTCGTTAGTGTTGATAATAAAAGCAGTTTTAACGCAAAACGTTCTCGGAAAGCAGCTTTTACAGCCGCTCGCTGTATTATCTCGGGATTCGCGCCATTAAATTCGCAATTAGCCGTTTAGCAATCGGTAGTCCAATCGGGCGCGCATCAGCTTCGTTTTCTTTCCAAACAATGAGAGCTGGAGTAAATGTAGCCATCAACCCGCGTTCGTAAACAATATAACCTCGTGCATCAACCTTTAAGATCGACTCGATCTCCAAGAGCCTAAAAACCAACAGCTTCATCCCCGAGAAAAATTTCCTATCTATACCAACCCGTTCCCCTGACGCAAACCCAACACGGGCACTCGCCTCGAGATATAAATATTACTCCAAAAAATCCCTCGACGCGTATATATACACACCCGCGAATAATAGGCAATTCACGTATACCCCAGCGCGCCCACGGATCCGCGATCCAATCACACCTGGCACCTTCGCGGAAAAAGATATCGCACACACACTACACACACATAAACCCATAGCGAACTCGATGCCCTTTCTCCAGCAATATACATGCAACGCACACGAGCTGGCAAATGGCGTCGCGTATTAGCCCCGGCGATTGTTTAGCCGCGCGCGCTCGCTTGTAATGCAGCTTGCGCCGCGGCGACGGCGAAATCCTTATTATTCCACTTTTGTTTTTAACGGCCCATGAGGCGCTCTCTCGCCGTCGCGGAAAATATAATGAGTTGTGCGCCGTGCGCGCAAGCCGAGGGAGCTTACATAATGCGCCGTTCGGCTTTAATAGTTTCGCCGCGCGCGCGCGCGCGCTCGACTGCGCGTGTATATAGAGGGAGAGCGTGCAGCGATTGAATGTACGGGGTGACGGAGGAATGTTGTTTGTTTATTACGTTGCAGTGTATGCCCGGCCGATGTTGCAGCTGCGCTGTGTATTAGGGACCTGAGTTTTTGTCGGATTTGAGGCTTTTTTTTTATTGGGCGATGGAGTAAGGTAGCGGCGAGAGGAGATGATGCTAGATGGATATCGGCTCTTGTTAGCAGCATTTTGGAGTGGTGGTAATATTGTTTTAGTGCTGTTTGGGAGATTGGGTGGGATAGTGGGTTGCGTTGCTAGGTTGGATTTTAGCGAAACGTTGGAAATGTTGAAAAATTAAAGTGAAAATCGAATGTTGCCGGGTATTAATCTGTCTCTGTAACCGGTTCAAATTTAAATGCGCCGTGTACCGAGTGTTGATACGCATCAAGGTGTGTCTAACCGCTCGATTCCTATCTAAATTTAGTGCATAATCGGTTATTACGCAGCTTCCACTGTTTTCCTCGAGGTAAAAAAGATGGAAATTTCATTCTAAAAGAACCGTTCTTTTTAAATCAAAACAATGATGTCGGTTTCTTAAGCTTGGGCTTCAATACCGCGAAAATTGCTTGTATACGTAGGCATCCTATAATTTAAGTTGCAAAACGATTCAAGTATTCAGTATTAATTATAGTACCATAGTGTACATTATTGTAAAATCAATTGGGGTGTAATAGAGTCTATATATCGTACTAAATCAAAATATTTAATGATTAAACTTTAAATTCACACAAAGAGAATTTTGAAAAATTTCTATCAAATACGCACACCTGGAAACATAATGACGATCAGATGTTACAGGATTGCGCGAATATTCGATTTTAGATCGCTGTGAGTCAGTGATTAAATATATAATTAATGATGTCATTCAAAAAGTTCATTTGAGATGATAAAATCGTTTTCGTACGATGAATACGTCTTTATCTGTTTTAAAACATGCCACAATACACATGATCCATTTATTAAATTTCTATAAAAGGAAGTTTCATATCAATATCAAACACCGGCTCCGGAGATTATCAAACGGAGCGGTTCCCAGGATCATATGTCATAACCATTTTAACCAACGTTTTCTTAAATATCCTAGCACCTATAAATTTCAGACTAATAGTCTTTACATTTGTTTGTCCTGTAGGTGCTTTGTGTTTCCAATGCGCTGCTGATGTGATTATCTGAAATTACGTTTTTCTATTCTTTTTCATAATTCTATTATGTGAAATCACACACTTGAAATAAATCGATGTCTATCGAAACGATTAAAGTAATTCCAACAGGCACGCCTTAGTCTGAGATAGGAAACTCGTTAACTCTCTTGTAAGGATCGTTATCTGTTTAAAAATAAATTTACGTTCTGAATACATTTTAAAATAATAAATATTTTTAATATTTACCCCCTGGTATGATTGATAAATTAAATTTTTTTAATCTTAAATTATTGATTATATTAAAATATATTTAATTGTCTAGTAACTTAATGTTGCTCTCAATAAGCACTATTATAATAAAAAATAATATAATACAAAAGTATATAAAATAATAGTTTATATTGCTGGGTACTTATCACATCAGACTTCCCCGTAACAAGCCAAATGATTTGAGAAATCCTCTCAATAATAGATCAAATCCCAATTTACCCATCGCGTTTTTTGAACGCGCTTTTTCAAAGGCTTGACGATCAATGAAAGGGACAAAACAGCCCACTTGGCCGCTTTAATTCGAGCACTGAGAACCCAAACACTTAAATTTTCCCGCAGAAAGGCCCGAACTCTCCGATTTCTCTCCATTCATAGCCTTCTCCTCCTACCCTCGCCTTTTTTTGCCTCTCTTTTCCCGAAAACGAGCCCCCTTAAAGTTTCCCACTTCCGCAAGTTTCCCGCGTGGCGCGGCCGTTTCACGGATCATCTCGAAAAAAAAAGCAAAACATCAATCCCCTCCTTTGTCCGCCCAAAACTACCCGCCCTAACCTGACTCGGAGGGTTCACCTTCCGACGTGGCCTCTCACTCTCACGAGGCTCATTCAGAAAAATTCTCGGCCGGCTCTGTCTCTCTCAGGGCTGCACTCGATCTTTTCTCACTCCCAACCCTAAGATTTCGGTTGTGTTGACGTTTTGAATCTTGATACATAAAGTTAATAATTATGTAAATGTACTTTCGGCAATTCGAGTTTTCTAATTGAGCGTGAATTACTTTGCGGTATCAAAGCATCTTACATTTACATAATACTAGACTTTCTGCGTGCAGCTAATGAAATTTAGAAACTACCGTGATTTTTCAATAGCTCTTTTAATCTTTAGGTTAGCAATAAATAACTTGTTACTATAGCATGTAATAAAATATTTAAAACTGATTTTTATTTAGCCTTTAATTCGATTTATAATTATTTCTAAATATTATTTCAAATTTTCAAATTGACTTGTTTCTCGCATAAAATTTCAAAGCTTCTAAACGTCTACCCTAAATTCACCGCTTAACATTAATTATCTCCAAAACAAACTAAAGAAACACAAAGTCATCAAAGTAATTACCAAACGTTGTTTTCGACTTTCGCGCACATTTTTCCTCAAATCAAGCGCCTCCTTCAGGGACCCCAAAATAACGGGCCACAATCTCAGGGGTCCGATGCCGTCAGAGCCACGACCCCAAGAGTGATCTGGGACTTCCTCGCCGCTAACCAGAGAGAGAGAAAAAGAAAGATAGCTAGAGACCCTCCCGAGTTTTCTACCTGCCGACGATGGAAAAATCGACGGTGAGAGCGCCGGTGAAAAGGAGGGAATCGAGACAAGTTCCATGGAAATCCGGTCTAATGCGATCTTCTCTCTCCGGCTCGCAAAGAAACGCGCCGACACTCCTTTTTGTTTTTCCTAGTAAGAGATTTTTTCCTTCTCCTACTCGCCTAATCTCTCGCTTCTCCGTTCCTCATCCAGCCGAGTCTGTGGGAGTGTGCAACAGCTCTTCCCAAGGTCTTAAAGACCGTAATTTTCGTTCGAGAATTTTGTCAAGTTTAACGCTTGCTTTCTAATAGGTCGACGTCGTTATTGCGCTGGGGTCCCGGGAGACTCGCTGAATGGGCATTTACTATATCTATTTTTTCCGTTTCCGTGCTGTGAGATTACGTTCGACTTTTGATCGTATATAGGTGGGTGGATTTCATTGATACTGTTGTGAGGTTTGATAAGATAAACGTTTCTTTAAATTAATTCTATATAGGAAATAGATTTAATTTTCGTTTCTTTGACGCATAATAATAAATTTGAGGTGCGGATAAACACGCGATCAGTAAAGTTGAAAAATAAAAGCTAAATTTCAAGAAATTACGTAGTTACAGATTAATAACAATTGCGCAACCATATTGACGCATTTTATTTGAAAATTAATATCAATAATTTATGATATTAAATTTATATTAAAATAAAGAAAAAGGAAAAACACATTTTTTTATAATAAATATATTAATTAAAAGAATAAAATTTATATATCAATTCATCCATTCACTGTTTACTTCTACCGCGTTCAAACCGCCTCACCCGAAGAAACGCAGAATCATCAAAAAAACTCAATCCGTCGCAAAAATGTATGTATAGGCGGAGACACAATATTTGCGAATGAATTGAAAGCGCCGTCGACGTGCAAAGACAAGAAAATTAACGCCTTTTTTAGCCATCCAACTTTCAGCGTTGCGATAAACCAAGTTCCTATGATTCACACGTCATAAAGACGTCGCCGCGGCGGCGACGAAGAGCGCAGGTTGATCGGCGTCGTGTCGGGGCACACATTTTTTTTTATCTGAAGCGTTTATTTACCGCAATTGTCACGCACCGTGTAAAAGCTCCTTGATAAAGATTCGAATCCTTGAGTCGAAGCGTTTACTAGAACACGATAAGAGTCGTAATGTGTATATTGTGTCACCATCTGTTTTATTCCGATAATAATTAACTTTTTTTTAAAATTTCGCGTTAGATCATACTTTTTGCGACGCCGATGTTACTCAACTGGAAAACAATGAGTGTACAGCGCAATTGCGCTCCTGCGGGTATTAAATGCATTTTACGAATGTAAAAAGTAAAAAGGAAATGAACGTTTAATAGAAATTAAAGCGAAAATCCTGACTTTAAAAGTAAGGAAGCAGTTCGGACGAAAAAGATTATCTATAAAAATGTTTAAGTTATTCTCAAACAACAAAAGATTCCGCGAAGCAAAGCTTTATATTTACACAAATTCTCTTTAAATAATAAATAACGAGCGCAGAAATTAAAAATATGCCTCAGTTCGGTTTTTCCTTCATGACACGTGCTCGCATTATCACGTACTTCTCGCACAGGTATGACATCATACGCGGCCACTCACGAGATCCGTTTCTCAAACACTCGGTTGACAGTTCAGAAAACTTGGTTAAATACACCCGGCTCCTTCCATACTTAAAGCAACTTTAAAAACAAAATGATATCTGATCATTGTCACTTCGACGGCTCTATTTGAAAGTACTTAAATATTGAACAAAATGTCTAGCGCAGTTCG
Source organism: Eupelmus kiefferi (assembly GCA_030522745.1). NCBI lineage: Eukaryota > Metazoa > Arthropoda > Insecta > Hymenoptera > Eupelmidae > Eupelmus > Eupelmus kiefferi. The sequence continues at coordinate 7,749 of JAPYZB010009123.1, read as the reverse complement.
CACGGACAGCCGCGAGTAAAATGTGATTTTCGCGTTACGGTAACTTGAGAGCAGCCGGCTCGTGATACCAAACTGCGCCTATACGCGCGAACAATGCGCATTTCTCCGTCTTTCACCATAAATTATTGAAAAGCGATAGGCCGACGAAATTGAAATCGTCTAAATTTAGAGCACTAATTACGGCCGGTGAGCAGTCGGCTTAGGTCGGACAATAACGGATGTGCCACTCGAAAATGGAGAGAGAGAGAAAAGAACGAGCGAAGCGATAGAAATCGTCCATGATATAACAACGGACAACAACGAGGCCGTAACACGTAACGCACGGTGCGCGCACATGCATCGGCCGCGCCGACGCCATTCTTTTGATTCAGGAAAACAATATTTTTCCAGATAACGACTTTTGTGTACACGTAACGAGAGATCGTCTTTTATAATTGAAAATTTATTTTCCAGCGAGCCTCGAGGTATTTTTCGTGCGTTTATTAAGCGATAGTTACCGAGGCTGTTGGATGCTAATGTTATACGGCGCGTTGTTTTATTTTTGCATAAAATGGACAGGAGGTAATGGGTTGAAATATTTATTGGAAAATAGGTTTAGAGAGCTGTTTTATTGTTTTGTTTAATAGTGTCATTTTTATAGATATTAAGAATAAGTTATAATGGATTAATAATAGATAAGTTGTATGAAATATTGTACCCATATTGTTAAATAATGCTAAACATTAAATTTATTGTCCATTATAATAACATAATTGGATATTTAATAGATAATCTTCTTGGATTGTTAATTGATAAAAAAACACTAAATAGTATTTTATTTATTAAATTAGAATATAAATATAATGTTAATTAATTTGCGAAGAGTTTTTCAAATGTCACTCTAATTTTTCTACAAAAACTTTTCATCATTAACTAATAACGTAAAATCAATTCTTGCAACATTACATAAAACTTTTCTTTACAAAGCTATTTCGGCGATTTCTCCTTTTACAAAACGCTACTGTACGTATATAAAGCAAAATTAGCATGTATAAATCCTTGCATTTATATAACAGCGCAATGCCGTCATAACCTAATTAATGTTTATTAAAAATTATCTCAAAACGATACCAACACTTAAACAAAAGAACTAAGAAAACAAACCATATCCTCCCTTCCTCATATCCAAATCCCATCCAAACCAGCCCAAACCTCAGGCAACCTGCCCATCCGTTATTAATTAAAATCTCACCCACAACGTGACTTCCGCGGCTGGATTTATTTATTTTTCGCCGTGCGTCAAAATCCAGCCGCTCCGTACCCACATAGACCCAGAAACAGAGGCGCAGCCATGCGCGAGAGAGCGGACGTACCGGAAGCGCGACGAGAATGGAAGGAAGGAAGTCGCGGGGCGCCCATCGTGTGCTCAACGAACCGCTCCACACGCGCTCACGTGATTATACTGATTAACATTAGCACATATATGCACGCGCGCGCGAGCCTCTACTTGCGTGGGTATATATGTATAATACGATGCACCCGCGATGACGCAAGTAACCCCCTCTCCTGCTCTTTCCGCGTGCTCGACTGAGATCGGTCCGTTTCTTTTTTTTTCTTTGGACGACTTTTGTTGCGGTGGATATAGGAGACGGGGTTTTTTTTTCTTTGATAAAGGTATTGTCGCTGCGCGCGTTGGTTTAAGGTCAGGCTGGTTGATGCGCTTCCGTGTATATGCGTGACTGAGATTTTTCATTTTCTCTTCGATCGTAAATCGCGTATAGTATACAAATAATGGAATCAGCAGAGTCGGTACATTTTCTGAATCCTCGTCTTAGAATTATTTATTTCTGCAGTGAATTATCCTCCTCCGTATTAATACACCTAAAAAAAATCCCATAAATACGCATCTCGTACATCCTAAAAAACCTAGCCGTACGGTAAACAAATATTTTCCATCCCATAAATTAAAAAAGCGCGCTACGAGGCAGGCGGGTGTAATAAACAAATTTAACGGCTTACAAATTATTCGTCCGCGCGCGTATCGCGGCAAGAACTTTGGAACATCCTAGCCGGGTGTCGCGGAGCCTCGGCAAATAACTGAACACATGCTCGATTCGACTCGTAACTTTTGGAACCTGTCCAGCTGGGATTCTTATTAGGGGCTAATTAGCATAATTAAAACGTAACTCGAGGCTGCGAGCGCGGCGAAGCTTTGAGTGAGCGCCGGCGGGCCGTAAGTGGAATCCTAAGAATGTCATCTTTCTCTCGCTGTATATTTCGTAGATAACGAGCCTTATAAAAAGCTGTAAAAATTGGGTTAAAATAACTATATTTCTTCTCTTGATAACGAAGTAATGGCGCAGAATTAGCCGCTCCGACGAACGAGCACAAAGGACGCCGAAAGCGCTGCTTTTCTATATACATAAGCCGACGCAATTTACAGGAATGTTTAACGAACGAAATGTTTATCTCTTCATTATGCTTGTATATATAACTCAATTCGAAAGTCGCGCGTAGAATATACCTACCTATAGCGCGAAGGTATATACTAGGCCGCGATTGTTCGAAAACTAATAGCGATTAATAAACGCGCGTGGCAATTCGAAGGAGGGATCGAGAACGAGAAAGAGAGAGAGAGAGAGCAGCAGCGTGTGATTACGCATGAGAAATGGCGGTATTAAAGCGCACGCGCGTGCTTTATATTAGTATATGTATGTATTTACATGCATTATGATAATGCCGATACTGTAAATTAAAGCGATCTTTCTCTCGCGCGGGAGAACAATATAGTGCCATTCTTCGGAGCGATGCCCGTAAATCACGCTTGCAAATTCAAAATTTTGTGATAAAACGCCGTAAATCATTGATAAGTTATTGCCCGCGGCTTTTTTTTCGGAATTTTATAATAAGCGCGTGCGCTGCTGCCGCTAATGCAGCTCACCTTTGTTGTTTTCATCGTTCCGAATACTTTCTACGATAACGCGTTAACGATTTATGACGTCGATTGGCACACGCTGCACACGACATGCTAATATACAGTCAACGAATTTCTTTAGCGCCGATTTCAAATCACAATACCCCTCAGCTGACCAGCCAGCATCCAAATCTCTCGAATCAAAGCATCCAACCCAACCAGCTCTAGCCCAACATTCCAGCACAAGACTCTATCCCACGCAGAGAGCGGTAGCAGCCAAACAAACTCTCCCATGCACGATAGACGCACGCGCGTGTCCCCTTATAATCCGCGAACCGATCGAGCGGCTCGCGATCGGCCGCGCATAATAGCCGCGCAACCGGCGCGCATTTTCTCGCATATATAACCACATACACACGCAGCCTCGGGTGAAAGTTGCGAGCGCGACACACCGGTGCGCGCAGCCATTATTATCTCTCTCTCTCTCTTGCTCGCTCGCTGGCTCCAGGGTCGCGCGGTGCGTTTGCTGTGCGCGCGTGTCAACGCGCTGTCTCGCTCTCGCGCAGCAGCAGCGGTGAGAGAGAGTCGCTGCAGCAGCGGGGGCCCGATATATATCCGCGGGACTGTATACGTACAACGTGGCACGTGATTCAGGCGCGTTTCGCGGAACTTTCGCAAAATACCCTCAGGGTCGACCGGTTGTAAGCGAGAGAGCGAGAGACTGGGGCCGAGAGTTTGCTCTCGCGGAGAGCTTGTGTGTGCCCCGGTGTGTAGAGAGGCTCGCTTCCTTAAACTGATATTGGCGGCTTTGGGGAGATTCAAAGGGTTGAGGTTGCGTTTTGGTGAGCGTTAAGGTGGGGTGGAGATGCTTGATTGCGAGGGTTTTTGAGTTTTTCGTTGGGTTTTCCGTTATTTTACGTTTGGGTTGAGCTGGGAATGGTTTGGAAAAGGTCAAGCGTTGGTGCAAGAACAATCTTGAAAATTTTTATCAAAAAAGTTACTTTTTCATTTTTAGCTATATTGAGTATACCAGAAAAGTTTGTTTCGATATAAAAAAGGAAAATTTTACTTTTAATGAAAGAAATAATTTAAAATCTAGGTTCCAGCACCAAGACCGTGATTAATTGTACGGCGACGCATAGTAAAAACTAAACATGTGTTACGCTCGGGACAACAACATAATCAGAGGAACAATGCTATTGCTTGCTTTGTTTATGCTTTACTTAATTCCATACTTTATTAACTACTTAAGTGACCATTGTCAGGTACAAAGATACTTTTCGATTTCAGTGTATGTTTATATACTAAGGCTCTATATCTGTAGAACTGATTTTTTCCTTAACAAGTACACGTACACCTTTAGAAAAAGTCTAATTATCTCCAGCTCAAATCAAAATAATATTTTTGATAAAAAGACTCGATAAATAAAACTACTAAATTCACACTTAAAGCGCTCTTTCCCAATTTCCCTCAGTAGCCAGTTTCCAAATCCAAACACGCCTCCCAATCCTCCTCACCTCTAAAATCCCTACACACACACACCCAAACCTTATCCCACCTCTCTCCCACACCTCCACCTCAAGCTCCCAGATGTCGTCAACACCAGCATTCTCCTCTCATAAAACTCACTTCCTTCCGCGACAATACCTGCACCACCTACAAACCTTTACGAAACTTCCTTCCTCCATCTATCCACACCGCTCGACTGCATCATCCGATATCGCCAGGGCCGCGCTCGAACGCCGTTAATCACGCTCACCGAGCTCTGACGTCTTCGGCGACGATATCCGCGCCGGCGACTCAATTATTCTCACGTACGTAAGATTGTTTTTTTCGAGAGCGGCCGTCCTATACGTGCGCTATTTCGGAGCGCGTGCGCTTCTCTCTCGCTGCTGTCTCTTCCCGCGAGTGAGATAATAATAGACGGCTTTCGGTGGATTTGGGATTTGGGAATCGCTGGCTTTCCAGAATTTTTGTTTAACAAGAGTTATAAATATTGCCGGCTGTATGCGCAAAGGGGGCTTGCCGTATGCTTGCGTAACCGTGTCGCGAACTCTCCGGCTGACGCGTTTTGCAAGTGGCTGCTGCTTGCGCTTTTTGCGATGGATTTTATTTTGATTTTGGGGAACGAGGTTTTATTCTGGTTAGAGTGAGCTTGATTATTCGGGAAATTAAAATTTTTATCGTACATCGAAAGAACCTTTACGACTCCACGTGTTCGATCGTTAATAATAAGATCAGTTGCGCGCGAGTCACAATGGAAATTGAAAGCTCACAATTAATATATTGACAAAGTGATGCCGAAGCCGTAAAGCCCGTGCTTAATCGTTAATGAAGTCGACCTTGGCCCGCAAAGAATGGCCATTATGATTAGCGAAGTTTAATTCGACGATTTATAGCCAAAGGTTTCTTCTTCTCTCTCTCTCTATCTCTCTCTCCTCGTGGCGAGAGATAACAGGATTGCATTGTCATTGGCATACAAAAATTTTTTTTTTCTTCTCATCGCTTTTGAGGTTACTGAATGATACGATTATCGATTGATAATCGATATTTTCATGTTGGCTTAACCGATCGGCTTTGGTTACTCATACGATTAAGCGTGAAAAATAAATACACGAGCGAGACACTTAAATGGAAGTCTCATTGTTGTTTGCCGTCTGTTCCGTGAAAGGAAAATTTTTCAATAATAATGCATGTATTTATTATGTTAATCGGTACGTTGCAAAATCACAAAACACATGTACAAATTACCTATATTTTAATAAATGATGCCACTTGTATTTCAAAATCTTTATTTAACATTTTAGAAAAAATTAACAAATATTAACTTAATTAATATTTCCATCGTTTTTACGATTATCAAAACGACCTTGATTCCATTCAAACGCAATCGGACTTATCGAAACCAGCAAATTACAGACGCCGACAACATCATATGCATGCGTGCAAATCCAGATGAAAATCACAATACGCTTCGCAGGCCGGATATACACGCACGGCTCAAGTACGAGCATCGGCGGTGCACGCACTCTACTCTCCTCTAAACACGTGTGCAGTAAACAAGTTCTCCTTTGAAAAGCTTTCTTGCGCCCGGCGATGTAAACAAGAGCGTATCGAGCAAAAAGTCGAAAAAAAAGGCCGCTCGACTTCGAAAACGTCCAAACAGAAAAAAAAAGAGCTGAAAAAAAGAGGAGAGGCGCGGAACAAGAAAATCTGGTGTACTTAGGATGTAGAAAATAGTGGTTAGGTCGAGTCTGTATTATAGAACTAAAATACAAGCGATCCGTCCGCTTATTTTCTATAATTTTTACAGAAAATAATGCTTTCTTTTTAATTGAAATAAAATCTAAATCTCATAATTTTCTATTATGAACAAAACAGCCGTCTTAAAAAATAGCAATCCTCTACAAAAAACCAAACCAATCAAAAAATAAACTAGTAATAATTAAAACAAACAAATTCCATCTAAAAATCTTCCTATCTATATGACACAACGCGCGCACCTGCGGTTTATCTATACATATGTATAGACGCGGCCTCGCATGTACATCGTCCGCTTGCGCTTAACTATATGTTCGAAGACGACGACGACGAAGACGATGAGGCTAAAGACCTCGCGCGGCAGCGACACACCTGTATCTCTCTCTCTCTTTTCTCTCTCGACTCTCGAGCGAGACTCGCGCGCGCGCGCAGCGGATGAAAGAGCGCGTGTATATATACATCCATTGCTAGGCGCTGCACTCGTGCATGTCGATGGATGCTGTAAATTTTCAGGCTGTATAGCTTCGCGATGCTGAGACTAAACTGTGTTTCACCTTGTAGTCTCGAAGCAGAAGCTTTTTCTGCGGGTTCTTGGTTTAGAGGCGAAAGTTTCGTTGTAATTGTTAAGCGGTAAACTGCGGTTTGGTTTATTGTTAATTAAGAGAAAAAATGCTGACAGATTATCGGTTAGAAATTTTTACCCACTTCTCCTAATCTCCTTAAAAATTGCTGCAATGCAGTAATAACGAAATAAATTAAACCTCTTCTAACGATGCAACTACGCCCTAAACGCAAGGTGCACAACAATAAACCCAATCAATACCTCCAATCCCAGCGTCCACTAAGGCAGTCGAGATCCCAGCGTATCACGCATCGATGCAGTGTTCGGGCGCAGAGCACGCAAAGCCGGGGCATGCGATCGCGATTCCGAGGCGCGCTTGTGTATATAGGTGCGCGCAGCTTACGGCCGGGCAGCGCCGAGCTGATTCAAGCACTCGTAGGCGGTTTGCCGGCGTTATTTTTGGCCGGCCGATCGACACACACCAAAGGAGCCACCGCCCGAGCTTTGGGAAAAACTTGGGCGTTCTTTTTTATTTCTGGATGGGCGGTATGGTTATTGCAGGACTCTGATTGTTTATGTGGAGTGTGGGAGTGGGGAGGGTTCGACTTGTGCAGTGTATTTTGATTTAGATGATTTTAGTGGGGGCTGTTTTTTTATTTAGTATTGGTTTTTGAGAATGGAAAGATTGCCGTGTAAGTAGTCTTTTGAGAAAGCACTAAGGATAGTACTCTTATAATACAATTATTTAATTAATTATCTAAGTACAATACCCAATATAGTTATTGTACTATTTGCTTCCTCAAAACGAATGCCTTTTTTTCAGTATAACGTCGGTTATTATAATTTTATTTCTTTTATTAACTAGATATATAGAATTCGCTTATAAATTCGGTAAAAAACAAAAACTTTATTTATGCATTTATAAATATTTTAGTCTTTTTATTAGCTTACAGTGGGCTAATTTTCTCCTGTTGAACACTTGTCATTTTTCTTCTTTAGCGTATCCCACTACATTCATCTTTTGTTCTATTTA
>JAPYZB010009095.1:0-11536 GCA_030522745.1 Eupelmus kiefferi | reverse complement strand
CAATCTCGTATCCTGGATAATTCAATCCTTCTTTCAAAGCCAGGGGGAGAGAATTACCTGGGCACGTTGGCTTTAATGAGAGCGCGCGGTCGATTGGCTGCTGCTGCTGTTACGCTTTCGCGCGATTAAATATTTGTGATAGCGCGAGCGCGAGCTTTGATGTGCTAGCGTGCGCGGCTCGATCGCGCGAATTATAGCGCCAGCCGTGATTATTAACTCGCATAGCAAGTGATTTGATTGAGAGGCCGGCGAAAGGGCAGCGCGCGCAAGCGAGGGCGCGAAAGAGAGTTAATTAGAAGAGCAATCGGCGTATGGTTCTACGGAATCGCTTACCTTTTCACTCGGCACACCCGTTCAAATTATGTTTCATCAATGTTTATTGCGATTAACTTGTGCTTTAATATTATGGAATAAGTTTTGGTTTAACTTACAAATAAACAATCTTAATGTATACATAACATATACAATTTATTTCAAAATAAACGAATATTTGTATTATTTTAATATTAAAATTTAACAATTATATATCTATGCTAATGAATTTGCGACTAATTAAATGTTTTATAATTTGCAGGTAATTGCCAGATAATTAGATAATAACTCATTTTCTCGGAAGTCAATTCGATGGAATTCCAACAACTACTGAGTATGTTACAAACATTTATTATGAAATATATTTTTTTCATATTTGCAATCTTGAATAAATACACTTTAATTTATTTGGATATAAAAATAAAAATTTTAATATTCTGACAATGGAAAACATAATAGCAAATATATAAGTGTAAGCAAAATCTATGATCCAGAGGCTTGGGTATTTCCTAATCAGAAGGTATTTTTTATTTCTGCTGACTTAGTAGTAATTTTAATAAAATTAATAATTATAAACTTAAATAAAATTAACATGCTAATTAGTCTAGTATCTTATCAAGTATTGATTAAATTTTAACTGTTTCCGTAACTATTTCCGTTCGCCTCGACCGCTCTCGCAAAACTCAACTTCGAATTTCATTTTCTCGGCAAAAAATGTACGATCAATCAAACAGTTTGAGGCGAAACTTTGAACAGTTAAATAGTTTGCTGTCTCGCTGTTTGAGCTTAGCTGAGCATAAGCATGACTGATTGACTATCGGGAAGTTGATTAGAATTCTATCAGGGTATGTATACTGGAACGATTATTTATTAATAAGTAATAACCACTGATTAATAACGGACATAGTTTAGAAAATTGTTATTACCCAATACTTTCGAATCTAAAAATAAGTTAAATTAATCGAAATACCAATCATACTTCAACTTTGTACCTCCCATCACCCCAAAAAAAAGACAAGACACCGAAGTCCTCACTTTTGCCAAGCCAAATCCGGTCACAACCTTAAGCTCTCCTACTAGTTTTACCGCACTTCCTCCAGCCGGCTACATTGTTAACTCCCCGGGCCTTCCATTCTTCCACATCGCTCGCTCGCGCTCCAGAGAGCAGCGAGTGAAATATTTGCGCGGCGCGGAGTATCCCACGGTTAAATTTAAATTTTAACGGCCCGAGGGTGGCGGGGGTCGAAGTCGCGCAGCGTAACGAGGTCGGCGCTCGCGCGATGCGCAAAAGGCAGCGCACCTGCCGCGCAACGAGCTCTGCACTGCGGTCGCGTTTGATAAATCGAAGCCAGGGCTAGTGTGTACCGCAGCGGTCAGAAAATACGCCTATTGTCGTCCCAAAAAAATCTCCTCCCGCGGGCTCCTAGCTTTGTTTCCGCTCTTTTTGTTGCCGCTCCCTCGCGTATCGGTTTTTCATTAAGTCGCGCGCGAAAGAGAGAGGATAAAAGGAAGTTCGGGCGTCTTTTTTTTTCGCCGGGAGAGCGCTGGGATTATATAGCGAGCGCATCTCTTTGGGTAGCCGGGGATATTGATTTTAAGCTGACTTACGTGCGCGCTTTTGGAGATTTGTTATTTGCGACTTTTTGGAGGGGGGAGAGGGGAGAGCGAGAGGTTTATCGGCTATGAAATAATGTTTATCAATATTTTGCTCGAGGAAGTGGATGCTTTGTTCGAGTTCACGCTTTATTTGCTTACTCTGTAGACTCTGTTTTGGACGTGGGTCATAAAGTTTTAAAGGATTATTTTTGTTTGTTCTTTTTGTAGATTGGCTTGCTTAAACTTTGGCTAATGTAGAGCATTGAAAGTAAAAATATTGTACCGAAAAAAGTGTGCTTGTTTCAAATAAATGGATTTACTAAAAATCGATATTTCAAAAGTAGTATCAATCTTTTAAATAAATAAATTCGTTTTTAGTTCAACTGTCTGTGTTAATAAAATTAGCAACTTCTAACTTTTTACTTTATTCCATTTCGTGTATCCTAATTATTAATTGTGTAAACAGTAATTCTCGTAATTCTGGAAAAGGATTTCATACTACTTCCGGATCAAACTGTCACTTAGTACTTATCAATAATAAAAGTCGTAAAATAATAGCTGTAAGGGGATCTTTAAGTTGTTAATAAGTTTCGATTAAGTAACTACACTTTCGATTTCATTCCCTGAACAACAATAAAAATTAGTCTTTAATGGAGATATGATCACTTGGGGCAATATTTCTTAAAGGATATATTGTCCATAAAATAAATCAGCTTTCAACAGACATTAATTTTCAGCGTATATATTTCGATCAATCGTATAAATTTTATTACATTGGGCATCCATTAAATAATGTTAAATTTAGATTTAAAGGTTTTGTCTTGATTTATTTGACCAGCCGTGATCCTTCCGGTTTCGAACACATTTACTTTATTTGAAATTCCAAGAATCTTTCAAGTTTAAATATATTTTAAAATTTTGGAAGAGATACTGATCCAAATAGAAATTTGATTAAATTTTCCAATTCATAATTTTAAAAATCATAGTATATATATTTAAATAATTTATTTAAACTGTAAGCATTTTTTGTTAATTATTCCTCTGACTAGATTTTGCTCTTTTTAGATATATAAAAATTTAGATATATAGAAATTATATATAAAAAAACAAAAATTACGCATCATCCGTAAAAACTATCAAGCAATTACACCCCAGAAGGTCTGACAAACGCGCTTGCTAAATTCACACTATCAAGAAAAACTCAAACCTTGTCTACAGAAGCTGCAAAAAAGCGCGTTCGCGGGAGGAAAACTCACATTTTCAGCAATAAACAGGTCGAGCGCGCACGCCTCCTTGACAAACAATCCTTGATTAGCCGGCTCTCCTTGTAGTAAAAGCTCCCAGCACACTTTTATCGCTCGTCCATATCATCGGGCCCACTTGAGCAAGTGTCAATCCATTTAGCTGGAGCGTTTCACCAACACGGCCAAGGATCTTTGAGATTCGGAGCTTTAACGCTCTTTTAACGACCGGTCGCCCTGTCGTTAGAGCGAGGAAATACGATCGCTTTTTCTCGCAGCGCTTATAGGTTGTACACAGACATTCCAGCAGCGCGCCGAGGCTGTCCTTGTCCCGGAAAAGATTCGGCTGAAGATTAGCCCTGCTGGTGGGACGGAGATACGCGACGTGAAAGGGGGAGGATTTTTATCTTTTAAAATTTTGGATTGTAAAATATATGGAGGCGATAAAGCGGTTGGATTTTTGCCGTTTTTAAGGGGAAGTATGCGAGAGTAGATACCGAAAAATGATTGTTGTTTTCGATTTCGGAGAATATGGCGGAGTTTGCTAAATGGCACACGATAAGGGATTCAACGTGAAATACGATTTCTATTTCGCTGGAAGTTATTTGCTCATACTTTACCAACTCTTTCTTAGCTTCCAATTTTTCTGTGGATAATAGATTTAAAAAACTAATGGATAACATTTTGACTGATAAATTGTCAGTGCTTTTTTCCACAATGTTATTAGACCACAAGTATTCGAAGAATTATCAAAAGATTGTCTATTTTTGTGAGCTTACTTGAATTCGTTTAATTTTACTTTTCCAAAGAGAAAGCTTTGGAAAGAGTTTTGTGAGACCGATGATTTTGCAATTTCAGTTTTTATCGAATTGTTTCACGATGTGCGAGTGTGTGTGTGTGTGTGTGTGTGTGTGTGTGTGTGCCTGTGTGGATGTGTTTCTGTGTGTGCCTGCGTGAGTGTGTTTCTGTGTGTAAATGTGTGTGTACGTGGGTGTGCGCATATGTATGTGTATGTATGTGTGTGTGTGCATGCGTGTATGTGTGCATGTGTGTGTATGTGCATATACATCTTAAATACATGGATGCTATACACTAAAATTTTACAGCTATTTAAAGTACGTAAAATAAAAATATACTAAAATTGTATTTTAAGACAGCATGTTGTTACTTAGGCAGTCAGATGCAGTTTTTCACTTACAAAGATTTTATTTTTCCAGATTTACATTTAACATTTCAGTATTTTCTAATTTTGAAATTCTATTAGAATTGCCGTTCCAGTTGAAAAACATTTCTAAGGCGAATTAAATTCTCAACGATTAAACCGCAGTTGGATTTTTTCCAAAACGATATCAGCACTACCCAACAAATGACCCCTTATCCATCCACACCTAACCAACAAACTTTTTTCACCGAATCCTTATCTGTAGCTGGCCAAAAAGAAGGGCAACTCGCTTCGTTCTGGATCTGCCTCTATCGCTGCAGCGCGAACACAATACTCCTCTTTTCTCATCGTAACTTTGAAAATCGCGGGGTCTCGAGCAATCAGCGCAAAATCGCGCGCAGCGTTTTTTGTCTGGTAGCAGCGGCAGCAGCAGCCACCGCCGCGAAGAAAAGAGCTGATCGATAAGTACAGCGCGAAGGTTCGCGTGTTTATGAGGCGGCCGTGCAAGCGATCGTTCCTCTCTCTCTCTCTCTCTCTCTCTCTCTCTCTCTCTCTCTCTCTCTCTCTCTCTCTCTCACCCTCTCTCGCTCACTCCCTCTCTCTCATTCTCTCTCTCATTTGCGATTTGCATTTTGTATATTTCTCTTGCTTCTTTAATCTGCTGTTTTTCTCACTCGCATTTCGTGACTCTCTTCTTTTACTACTTTGCTCTTTTAGTTGCTCTTTTACGTGCAAGATGTATAGATCATTCTATACCCATTCATACTTTTTCCTTCTTTACTTTTAACTTTTTCTGTATTTATTGATATTTTATTTTTACTAATTCCACTTTGAAGTTCTTTGCTTGTTTTTTAAAGCTTATTTCTTATTGCTTACCCTCTTTGTAATTATATTTCTTTTAATTTTGTGTTTACTGTTCGCAAAAGTATTGCGTTTATTTATTTTGATTATGCTACTAAACGAAGATGATAATTTTCAATCGTACATATCGATTAAGATTATATAATTCTTTATTTTAAACAAAACTAAAAAAATTAAAGCGAGTAATCATTTTTATATTAAAATTGCCACTGTCCCGTTCGAACTACATATGCTCATCCTTTTTTCTCTTATTTCTACCCGTATCATTCCGTTAAACTTCTCTAAATTTACTCATTTTCTTTTTGACTTTTATCCTCACATAAATATAATGTGATGTCGACACACTGAAGATACGCGACACGTTTTTCTTTAATTTTCTCATTTACCTTTTCTAGTTATCTATCTTCTCCCAATTCACCCCTATATTTCCCTCTTGTATCTTCCGCTGATTCTTTCCACCACATCGTCTCTACTGCAACGAGCCTTTCATTCGCTCTCTTGCCTCTTTCATATCCCGCACTTTTTTTACGCCCTCTGTTATGTGCGAAGTTTTCCTGTATCCATGCAAGCGCCCGCGTTCTTTTTTATTCCTCCCTCTCCCTCTTTTTTTCGACGTTCTGTCGGGGAGATGCAGAGAGAGGGATATAATCGATAAAGAATGGCAAGCATTGAACGAGCGATGTGTACGTGTGTATTCGCAAAACGTCTGAGTATGCACAAGCCAGTATTTTACTTTACCGATCTTTCTCCTGTTTTGCTCCTTCGTTCTCTTGTTCAGCTTGATTTTCTCATGTTCCTCCGATCGTAATTATATCGAGAGTTTTTCGTATAAAAATTAGAAACAATACAACCTTCATTTATAGTCAATGTTTGTTAAAGAGCTTGAGATGATGCCTAGTAGTGGTGAAAATCAGATAAGCATAGCGCATATTTAATGCTAGTAAATGAACTAAAATAATACTAAAATAATAATAAAATATCAACTATCTTTTTATCTAATATTTTTCAGATGCATAATTAAAAGCAAAAACTAACTGTATTCACTATTCAAACTTTCTCGTGAAGTTTTTTCATTCATTAATCTTAGAAACAAATACAGTACCTTCTAATGATTGGCGTTGCGGCAAATCAGAAATCCATTAATCTGCTTCCATTTGGCAAGACTTTCTGCTTAGGTGGATTCCGTTCTTCTTTGGTTCGCCCTTTCTTGCTGTTTGCTAAATACAAATCGATTTTAAAACGAGAAATAATTACTTCAATATGACTTAATATATTCATCGATCCTTGCGCTTTTCAGATCCCAGATTAATTTCCATTTTACATTTCAATCGAGGATTGTAATTATGTGATAAAGTAATTTAACACTTTATTATTGGAAATATTCAAACAACTTTAAATAATTATAATCATAATTATAATAAATAGTATAATAATAAAAGTAGTTAACATTAATAAATTTATAATTTATTATAATATGTTTATATATTTTTAATCAATGGGCATTTTTGCAATGTTCAATTTAAAGTTTTTAATTTTAACAATTTTTAATTTTAGATAACACAAGTGAAGCTGAATAGTTTATAATAATTAAAATATATATCACTGAAAAGATTTTTCTTCAATTTTTAAAATATTTATAATCATATCTCTACTTACAGTTATTTTCCTAATTAAATTTTCATTTTAATAAAAAAATATCTTGCAAGTTCTATAAAACTACCATTAACAAAGATTTTTTAGAAATGTATAATCAAGGCTAACACCTCGTAAGCAGAAAATAAAAAAATGTAAATTAATATTTTACAAACTCATAAAAGTCATCATCTCAAACCACAATTACGTCTCGCCCCATCTCGCGGAAAAAAGTGATCCATTCGATAGCTCTCGGAAATGAATGAGGATTTTAGCGAGGCGCGCAAGATTGCGCCGTCAATAAAAAGCTCGTTGCGCTAATGGATCAGCCGCGGAGTAGGGAAAGACACCAGCGCTGACGATCAGTTGCGCGACAGTTGACAGCGGCTCAACTCGTCACGCGTAGCGAGGGAGGACGTTTTGATTAGCTCCCGCCCCGGCGAGAGATGCGACGAGCGGAACTGTCGCGCGGAGAATCGCCCCCTGATGTCAGGGATGAATAGTTCACCGATCGCTGCTCAGCCTTCTGGATACGTGTTTGTGTAACTTAAGAATTGTTTGAGGGGAATGATTTCAGACGGTTTATCTTGCAGTTTGATGAGGTTTAGAGAAAAGATTTTTTCTGCATTGATATTTTTTGTTTGTTATTAAGGAAAAATTGTATTAATATTTTATACTTTTATTATTATTGATGTAATTATTTGCTTAGCTTATTCTGAGTTTTAATTTGTGCTATTAGATTTTGAATAGGAATTGCTTTGTTTGTATTACGATATAGTTATACTTTAATATAAACAAAGTTTTTAAATACAACATAAATGAGTTTAATTTTATTCACTCTAGAAGATGTCTTGAAGACTGTACAATCATTTAATGGAAGTACTATAAATAAGAAAAAATAAGGATGAATACATACATAAATGTATAAAGACGAAAAGTTGCAGTAGAATAATTAAATCTTAAAATGATAAAAAAGAAGAAATAGACTTCTTGAAGGCATATTTGGTCTTTTGAACTGAATATTTTTTATTTATTATATTCGAAGAATAGTAAGAAAGTTAAATAATTTCAGATTCTCATATTTTTTTCGAGAACTTCTAATTTTACATTTAGTGAAATATCTATATTTCATAATATTTTTTAAATAATAATACAAATTAATAATAAACTGATATAAAAAAATTGTTGCAAAATGTTCTTTAAAGTAAAATAGTTTATAAAGTGAAGTGCAGTTGTGATGAACTTAACGTGTAGTTCATTATGTATAGTAAAAGCTATTCAATTTCAGTACGTAATATTGAAACCGATTCTATATTACTGAAGTTGAAATGGAACTTCAACTACTGATTATTAATAATGAATATTTCAACCTTAATGTTATGCTGGATGTAGTGCAATCCCAATCCTTGAACTAAATTTTCACTTTTAATTTTTAAAATTAATTTAGGAAGCTCTATTAGTTATACTAATGTAAGGTTAGTAATGTATGCTTATTTATTCTAACATTATGAAAGTTTATTAACCCTTTATGGAAAATAATAAGAGTTAAAAATGAAGGTTACTGATGATGAATATAAGTAAATTGCTTATTAATTCATTGTGACAAACGTAGATATATTAGAACATTATAATAAGAAATCATTATTAGTAATCTAATAATTTTGGAATAAGCTGGTGTTTTCTAATAATTTTTCAAAAAATTTGTTTATATTCTACGAACTTTTAGCCGATTAAATAGAACCTAACGTAAAGCATAATTAAAACATATATACTTGGTAATTAATCGCTAGAGACATATATATGAACCTTAAAATATCTCAAACAAGAACGGAATATTGTTTGAGTTTGCAGTGTCTGTTTCTTTAAAATTATTATTAATCTTTCGTATGAAAAGAATATATAAATAGAAGAAATATGAAGTTGAAATTATACAACATAGTTTGGTTACTTCTTATTCTAAAAATAAATTCACATGTAATAAGAATGATCCTAAATTAAGACTAACTAATTAAACATTATTTTACTTTTAAATCCACTTTTACAAAAGCAGGTTCCCATTTCCCTCTTTTAAATACATTTCGATAAACAAGCTCACGAGCGTCAAAATCGCAGCACTCTCGCGTCATTGTTCACACCGCGGAAGTCGTTTCCACGCGAACTTCAGGGTAGCTTTAGCCCCTCCGAGACTCGTATTGTGCGCGTGTACACACAGAGCAACCAGGAGAGTCTTTGCCGCAGTGGAGACGGAAAGAAGACTGACTGCATACGTGGCGCGAAAATCAAATTTAACTTTGATAATACAATTTCAGAGCTGCGCGTCCGCGGATTTACCTTCGATTTTACGTGTCTCCATGCCACGGATTTATGGTGAGTTGGCCTTTTGAGAATGCCAGCTGTACATAATGCCTCGCTTTTTGTTTGAGGATTGCATTATGCCGCTCTAATCCCTTGACGGTTCAATGTAGAGTCAAACTCATGGTTTTGATAATTCTTGGTGAGAAGGATTACTGCGTCAATTTTTTGTTTAAAAATAGATATTATAAAAAATTTACTTTATATATCATTATTTTTGTTTTTCTTTTTGATCCTCTCGTACAACTATTAGACTTCATACAGAGACATCCTCATCGTACGTGTCGTGGGGATGTTTGACCCAGTTTTTATTCAGAAAGCTTTGGGCAAACTTCCTTAGTCGAAGTTACTTCTAGAATTTACTGGCATATCTGTTCCCACATTCATCCAGGTAGCTTACTTATGATATGGCGAAAACGTGACGAGGTAAAGATCCATGCCAGAAATAACGGTTGAAAAAAATAAACTTAGACAAGTTTAGTAAAACCTATTCAGGCTATCCTTCCTCCTTAAGAACGATTTTGAAAAAAGACTTTGTAAGTGTGAACCCACGATCATCCATAAATGATTATATGCACACGCTGTTCCAAATGTTAACTTTCAAAATTTACGTCATAGAAATTTCGATGTCATTTACAATATTCGGATACAGTTTTATATATACATTGTAAGTCATACTTATTAAAAGAATAAAAATAATTGCTATAAATATTATTTCGAATGAAAAGATGCATAATGTTTTAATAGAGGCCAACTAATTTCTTATTTCATTTCTCATTTTATTTCATTTCTAGAAATATGTTATGCGATAAACTGTGTCTAATACATCCCAAATACAGCTCACCTCAAACAAACTCTTCACCAAAACTTATCCTCAATGCATCCGCCAGCTCATCACGCTTCGCGAAAAGCCAACGCGACGTGCACACCCGCGCTCGATCATTATCAACGCACGACACCAAAGATAGACGTATTTATGCGCCTCCCGCTCTGCCCTGTCCCCTACACTATACAAGCGACAGCAGCAGTTAATGCATCGGCCAGAGCCTCACTTCTACATAGATACAGAGTGTCGAACATCGAACCTGATCGTGACTTGCTCCGCTCTCATCTCGTAATAACGAGAGCTCGCTGCGATGCAATCTTCCAAAATTAGAGCCAGACGGCTCTAATTTTGGAAGATTGCATCGCTTACGCACCTACGCAAATGTCTAATTACCGCTTAAAATTTTAGGGGTTGCGCGCGAGGTATGCGCGCGTGCCGAGAGTAATATCGAAAGCTATCAGCGCCGCGGCGCGTAAACAGCGTTAATCCGACACCCACGAGAGGCGATATTAGCCGTCGATATTTGGGGAGAGCAAGCTTCAGGTGGCAGTTTGTTTAGTTCTGAGATTTTAGTGGTTATAGAAGTTTTTATTAATATTTGTAATTCATGATGTTGATTGCTTGAATTGCTGTGTAATTAAATTTTTATTTGAAAAACAAAATTAAAAGGGTTGAGTGA
Source organism: Eupelmus kiefferi (assembly GCA_030522745.1). Taxonomy (NCBI): domain Eukaryota; kingdom Metazoa; phylum Arthropoda; class Insecta; order Hymenoptera; family Eupelmidae; genus Eupelmus; species Eupelmus kiefferi. The sequence continues at coordinate 875 of JAPYZB010009095.1, read as the reverse complement.
CAAAATAGTTAATTACGCAGATTCTTTCTTCTTAAATTGACTTCCTGTCGATTCTTCATCGCATAATGTTAACTTCATTAGCTTTTTATTCATTAGCTCTTGCTAAACTGCGGTAATTATATTTGGTTGATCAGTGAGATATATATAGCTTTGTATGCGAGGAACTTTTTGCTTATTTCCGTGTATGACTTTACCTCAGCATTTGATGGACTTTAATGGAAATTTTAATGTGATGCAGTCTAGACGGATATTGATTTTAGTCAAGCCGAACGGCATAGTGTATTTAATATTATACGTATTTTATCTTAAATTAACAAATACAGTTTTTACGTTATTAGTAAATTATTTATTACATATTATTGTAAAATTAACTAAGATATATGATGAAATAGCATGTTAATTGACTGATATAAATTAATAAAGATTTTTAAGAAATTCTTTTATTCCTAAATCATTGTAAATTGTTTTATATTATAATTGTTTTATAAACGTTACGTATATAGGAAATAAGTTTCTTGATATAGTAATATATTTATTCGCACTATCTGTCTAAAAACAACTTTTAAAGATGACATTATTATTTTACTTTTTATTAAAATCTTAATTTTCTTTAATTTAATCCTAGTAGATAATTTTACTAGAAATCGATCATATTGTTATCATATAGTTTTTCAAAACTGGTCTACAATTTACTTTGATAAAATTTTATTTTTAGTTACGTATCAGTCGCCAACTAAAAAAATCAATATCGAAAAAGACTTTTGCTAACCTAGTGCTATTTTATAATAATAGAAAGTCCTGCGATAATCTACAAACAAAAAATATCGGTTATCACTCAATACTTTAGTCAACCTATAAATTACAAATACAACACC
>JAPYZB010009094.1:0-12402 GCA_030522745.1 Eupelmus kiefferi | reverse complement strand
GAGTTTCTTCATTTCTATCACCTACTCTCTTTAATATATCTAATTTACTGATAAAATTACGAATAAATTTTAAATATTATCAATAAAGTTTCATTCAGTGCTGTAAAAAATTTCTTCTTGATTCAACTAATAAACTCTTAATTTATCTGATAAACTTTGATATAAATTAAAATTCGAATTATTATAAGTATTTGAATCACGAAATTCTGTCATAAAACAACAGAAAGCCATTCATTAGCGATTCTCAAATCAGCATAAAACAATAAAATGAATCCTCGCATTCATTTGCTAATCAGTTTTCGGCATCGTTTAATAAAAACTCTTATGACCGACATAATTTATACCGAAAAAAATTCAAGCTAACGACCACAAAGCTCATTATTAAATTATCGGATTTGAATTTCAACTTTACCAGAACACAATGTAATTTACTGAGTATCTATATAATGCTGAATTTCCACTATAATTGTATACAACGAAAAATGTACATAATAATAAATAATTTTTAGGATTTAAAGGACATATTAAAAAATCTTATTATTCAATTCATTTTTTATAATAATCGGTAGATCATAAAGTTAGCTCAAAGAAGTACAATGAAGAAAATTATTCTATTATGTGAAAAACGAAGCCTACAATTTTCTCCTGAAAAGACGTAGCAGCAAAATCAGCCTCTAAAGCCTACCTCAAAATTAAATCATCCGATTCTCATTCCATAACGCACGCGTACCTACCAATTCGCTCGTCCGCAAAACGTCGTCGATAAAAAGAAAATGCAAATGCCATCGTCATTCTCCGCACGCGACTGCCCTACACGTAAGTCACGTTTCGCGATCACGGCGTATTCTCCGAACTGTATACGACCCCCTCTCACTTCGACTCGCCCCAATAAAGCCACCCAGTAGCCGTGTGAATGTACGTGTGTGTGTGTGTGTGTGTGTGTGTGTGTGTGTGTGAGGGAGACAGAACTGGAGGAGAGGGGTAATTGAATTGTTCGGGTCGAAGTAGCGTCCGATTATCCGGACAAGATATTCTCCCTCTCGCTCTGGCGCAGCTGCGCGCCTCGATATAAAGGAGAAATTCGCTCGTCTCTCTCTCTCTCTCTCTCTCTCTCTCTCTCTCTCTCTCTCTCTCTCTCTCGCTCCTTATCGAGGTGCCGCGACGACCCCCCGCATTTCTGTCCGACAGGTGGCTCTATATACGTATACAAGGGCGGCTATATAGAGTCACGCCAGGGGCAATATTTGTTTCCCTCCTGAAACGTACTAATGTAGATCGAGATTCCTTTTTACGATTGTACAGGGCCCGGCGGCGCGCGCGTGGCGCTCGCGATTGAGATTTCCATTTTTTTGTCGTTAATCAGCGTTGAAAGAAAGACGGAGAAGGACGGCCCGACGTTGGGCGCCACTCCGTGAGTTTTGGTCGACGGCTCTTATTTATGCGGGAGGGCGGACTCGCTTCTCTATTCCGGGACGCGGGGGGGAAAGAGTAATTTTCTATATTTGTAGCCGGTTAATGCGGGGTTATTGACTTAAATCGCGAAATGATGGGGGCAATAAGGAAGCTCATTAATTCGCGGTTATGCGTTCCGAATTTACGGGATTAAGAGCGCGTCATGGGCGAGCTGGAAGAAATAACATTCGCTATTAGCTCGGAAATCAAGGGGATCTGAATTGGCTGTTTCGGATAATTATATTCTTTCTTAATCTTATTAATTTTAGTATATTTGTAATTGGTGCACAGTCTAACATATCGTATTTTATAATTTAATATTATCTTTAATGCATCAGTTTATTAGTGAATAACGCTAAATAATTATTTTTATTATTAAAATAAATTATTTCATTATTTTAAAAATGGCATCTCTACGTTTTAAAAGCGGTTAATTATTAATTTCTAAATATCAAACAATCAAAATTTTTGCATTTAATTAAAATTATTGTCCGTTGAAACAGAAACTGCGTAATGGAGTATGAATGAGCTATTAGGTCAATTCTCGCGCAATATTAGCATTTCCGTTCCGACACAATAATTCCTGTAATCATATAAAATCCAGCACCGTACAATTATATTTAAATAAAAAAAGAAAAAAGAAAGAAAAAATAAGTCCATCAACTTTCTCGATAACGAACAGTTTTAATTTATTAATCTCATGAATTAGAAATCCAGCAGGGACGACAATCTCCAAAGCCAAATCCGACGTCAACTCTGATAATAAACCCACGGGCGACAAAGAATTATATAAAGCCCAGCCGAATCTCCCCCCGAAAAATTTTCATCTCACTTCCGTCATCATTCGATAATTCAAATAAGCCCCATAAATCCGGCGCTACTCGCTGCAGAAATCACCAGACAGCTTCTTCCTGAACACAAAAGAAAAAACACCCGGGAGACCCTCCAGCGTCGTATCGCGCGACTAAATAATAATTTCGGCTCGCGGCGCACATCGATTACCGCGACGAGAAATTTTTCATTTCCAGAACTCCGAAAGAGGAGGAAAATTCGCTCCACCCACTTCCACCCCTCGACGTTCACCGTACATACATATACACACACACAGAGAGAGAGAGAGAGAGAGAGAGAGAGAGAGAGCCGAGCGCTCGTGCGCCCCGGCAATAAATCTCGGGTGGCGCGCGGGCGCGTAGCTCTCCCTCCTTGCTCGCGGTATTACCAAACCATAAAAGAAATACTTCCTGCGAGAGCGCGCGGCTGTATATATACCTGGCGGCGCGCGATCGAAAATACCGATAAACCGCCGCGCGCGCTCGCGGAATTGACGCAAAAAGGGACGCAGCCGCTGCGAGCGGGGATATAGATAAAGGAGCTTGTGCCAAGTTTACAAGGGAATTTTCGGGGCTAGCGTATAGGCGCCTGCTCTTTCTCTCTCTCTCTCTCTCTGTGCGTGGGTGTGTGTATCTGGGCGCGAGAGTGTGTGAGTTACGAGCTAAAGGACTTTCGAACTTGGCTTTTAATGACCCCCCAACGACGAGATTTAATCTAGTCATAAATTCACATGAGCTTTATCGTGCCCTCTCTCTCTCTCGCGCGCGTACGAAATTTTTATCCCAACCGAACAAATCTCAAGACGTCGCGATAAAAAAACAGAAGGTGTTCTTACACAGAGCGAAAGCTCGAGGACAGACAAGCGGCCATAGGCAGCAGCAGCAGCCGGCTCGTCGTGTGTGTCCCTCGCCGGTTGTTATGGCGATAAATTCAGGGGCCGTGATAAGGCAGCCCGATTTTTGTCTTTATGGCCCTCGAAGGGGCCGTCGTTGTAGGTCGCGAAGAACGACGACTACGGAGCCGAGGTGTACGTACGAGAATAAGAGAAACGAACGCGCGCACGCGGGAGAAGGAGGCGGGGCCGGCTTCCGGCTCGTGGCGTGACTCGTTCGAGCTTGTACAAGCTCGCAAGCTCACAAAGACGGCTCGCTGTTCGAACACGGCCCTGTGCGCGAGGGGCTGAGGTCGATCCGGCTGCGGAGGATGGCTGCTGCGGAGAAGGCTGGACATCGCGGCAAAAGGAAGCCGTAAAGTACAAGGCCGCCTATTGCTGTATAATTATGCTCGCGGTTAGAGGGGATATGAGTGTTTGAATTTTCGGAAAGTGTTGCGGAAGGTGAGGGATTTATTGGTCGGTGGAATTTTTATTGAGTATCGGTAGTAAATTCCTCGGTGAAGACCGCGAGGCAAAAATGCAGAGATGATCTGAAATTCAAATATCGGCTACTCCGACTGGATAACAGGAGTGGAATTTTTCCGAAATTGTATGAATTTAAAATTTTTAATTCTCGTTCTTTGAATATTTTCGATTGTTGAGATCTGCGGCAAATGCATATTTAACAGTTTGAACTTAATTGCTTTTGAATAACTTTTCAATTATTTGTTTTTTGTTTTAATGACTATTCGCGCCAAATTGCACTCTCGTGCTTCAATTACTTCTGCGTTACTTAATATTGGATAAAATTGAAAAAGTATTTTTCAAATAGAAGCTAATAAATTTGAATTAAAACCCAAAAAACTGTATTTGAATCAAATATACCTTAACCGGTTTAATATTACTGTAATAAAAAAAATAATTTACTCAACATAAGTAGACCACCAACTTTATTATAAATAATAAAAAACAATGAATATCGAAGCTATTTTATCTGATCAGAAAAAAATTGAAAAATAAAATAATATTATTTTGAAAAATTATTCGCCATATATTTTCTTATGCAATCTTGAATACTTGAGTATTCCTCAACTCAAATTTATATTTAATAAAAATAAATAAAAATTGTAAAAGTATTCTTAAAAATTGGGAGATCGTACATTTATCCACTTATGCTAAAGATCAATAAATAAAATAAAAGGTAACATATTTATAAGCTATAGGAATTTAGCTTTAAAAGAAGAATTACACCCAGACAAGACTTAATAGAAAATTTGTAGAAGCAAGAAAATATTAGGTTCCTCTAGGCAGAAATGACGCTTGAAAAATAGCGATTTTAACAAGGGGATAAAATTTTACCGGTGTGCGCCATATACACTGAAAAGCTATACTCTCTTTGAGAACAAGCGTGTGGAGGTTGGGCCCTTAGGCAAACGTTACAGCGGCGTAATGCACCTTGGAAACATACGACCATCCACCCCTTCTTTCCTTTCTGTCTCTGGGATCGTGTGTGTGTGTGTGTGTGTGTGTGTGTGTGTGTGTGTGTATGTGTGTGTGTGTATTTGTGTTTGTATGCGCGTATGTGTAAGCTAGTCGAGCGAACGTTCGCAGTAGGAAGCAATAAACTTCGCAGCTCTATTGCTGTAATTATCGTTCGGATGACAAATGCATTTTTTAAGCGACTGGTTCTCGACCTTAACGTGAAAGAGAATCGCAAAGAGAAAATAGGAAGAATGAGCTTTTTTGACAAGTGAATTTGATAAGAAGGGGATTTAAATTTTCAGGTGTTCTTTCCGAAAAGTGTTGCCTTTATTTGATTTCAAGTTTTTAGGTAAATAATAAAAAAAAGTTTTAAAGTTTTTAATTAATTAGTTAGTTGTTTAATATCGAATTTTCAAATAAAATAAAACGTAGTACGATTTTGAATCAAATTAATTCGGAGATGATAAATGTTTCAATGAGAATTTTATTTTTAAAGACTATCAATACAAATAGTATTTCTTGTCGAAGAAATTAAAAAAAATTATACGAATCTCCCTTCACAAGATATAGAAATCATCTATAAAAGCATTTATTTTAGTTAAAACTATTTTGCTTTCCACCTATCTAAACATAGAATTTACAAAAATATCCATGATAATAATAGTACTTGGTGTAAAGCATTGCACCAACTTAGACGTCAGTATTCATCATGCTTGTCATTTCCATTATTTAAAAATATCTAGACCACTATCAATTTTATCGTCTGAAAACGAAATTTGACCATCAAAGTAGCAATTTCAACCTAGAAAGCTCATGTACGCGATAAAAAGCTTTCTCTGGTAACTTTGCTGCATTTAACTACGTTGTCAACAATCGTTAAGAATAATGATCGCTGAAATTAGTCAAGCAATTATATTATTAGTTATTTTTAATATTTTTATTTTCATGTTCGTTTTTTAAATAGAAAATAAAATTCTTGTGTATTTTTTACATTTTATCATAAATAGTTAAATATTTATCAATGCACTTATTTTTTAAAATGCTTATTTGTGAATTTAATTTTAGCAAGGAAATATCCTTACTGAAATTAAAAACCATCAAGACAAATATAAGCATTTATTTGTCAGTAAAATGACATTTTCCTTTTAGAATATTGCTCCGCGGAGCATAAAAAAGAATATTATTTTCATATCAGACGAAAGTAAACTGATGCATATATACCGCTTTATATTTCTAAGGTACTTTATGCAGGAAACGAAGCAAAGAGAAGAGACAGCATTTCAGGCTAAGAACTTTTTCATTTAAGAAATTCTCTGTTGAGGATTACGTATTTTCATGTCACGTAAAATATAAGTATAAAAATGATTGAATAAAACTACCGTGAACAGTCTAGTCTGCGCATTAAGGATTTAGAGATTTAAACGTCAACCAAAAAGACAACTCATTAAAATATTTCGTGTATTACGACAGACTAGACGTAGACTAAATCAAATGTCGCTTAAGTAGAAAAATCCGAGTATGGCAAGACGCCGATACTTTTTGCTACAAATCTTTTCAACTTCCACGTACTAGCTAAAAATTAATCATCCAAAATTTGCCCCCGAAAAACAATCTTCCGAAGCCACCTCTCGAAAATCCGTCTCTTCATTATAAAACATCGTCCGCAACACATCATAAACAGATGTCATCATTATTTAAGCGTGCAATCATGCAGAAGCAGTGCCTTTGACAAGCCCGGCTTGAAAAATTCATCAAGCTCCCAATCAAATTAAGCTCCGGCCGCACGCTTCGGCAATATTCGGGGGGCTCGTACGCAACGGCCGCCGCAATCGCGGATTCGTCGAGCCGCGAACGAGGCTGGGGCCGCGCGTCGAGCCGTATAATCTCCCCCCTTTGCTCGTGCTCATATTCGCTCGGTCGGCCGTTTTTCACGTGTTTTACGAGAACTCGCAGGTCTCTTTCTCTCTTTTTCGCGCAGTGCGCGAGTCCCTCGTTTTTTCCCCGGGCTCGGGGCGCGCGCGCGCGCGGCTCTCGCTGTTTTCGCTCTTTGTGAATCGCGCGTGCGCCGCCGAGACATTAATATTAATTACCGCGCGGACAGGCCGACGCGCGCGGGCGCATGTCGCTTTCAAAATGGTCAGCGCGTATACTGCATTTGCTAGGCCAGCGCGCGAGTGTATAATTGTGCGCGGTTACGTGCTGCTGGCTTCTGCTTGATACATGCGAGCCAGTGTGCGTGGCTGTGGGGCTTAGCGAAGGGAAGATGTGTATGGCTGTTTTTTGTTTGCAAACGTGTGAGGGAGCGTATGCATGGTTATACATGCTGATGTATACATGGCCGCGCGCAGCGGACTGTATGAAAGGCCGAATCCTATCTTCATTTAGATGAATATGCACGATGCAAAAAGTCAGAGGGAAACTGTGTACGCTGCCGCTGTTACTCTTTTCATTGTCCATTACCTTGTACAAATATTAGCAAGCACGATGATGATAATAATAAGTGGCGATGGGATAGAGGGGAGGGGGATGAAATATTTACGTCGTATTAGATGAGATCCGGTATATAGTTTCGCGTATATTCGAAGCGGCTAAGTCCGCTTTCCATTCGGATGATAATCGCCTAAGCGCCTATTCGATTATCGTCATGATGGAGAATGAACATATCCGATTTCGATATACATAGAATTGCCTGTACTAGAAAATATTATGATTATGTCAAAGTATTAATAGGAATGTTGAGCGTTAAAGTCGATTATTATTAGAAAAGCTGTATTAAAAACAATAATTTCTATATTGGAAATTCTAAAAAAGTACTACTGAAGATAAAATACCGCCTGTATTTAGTATTAATGCAACTACTACAATATTTTACGTATTATGTATAGAAAAAAAATGATTTCTTCCTAAACCAATTTTGAATCTTTTAAAATACACTACATAAAAACTTTGAACCTCATAATTTCTACTGACTCGTACACAATCAGTCTATGTAGAGATACAACATCATCATCCTCGAATAGCGACAGAGACCGTAAGCGAGAGAGAGAGGAGGTACTTTTGCGGCGGACAGGTGCGTACGGCACCATAAACGTGTAATAAAGTGACGTTTAATACTTAATAAAGCGGTGCCTCGTCAAAGTTAATTGTGATTCAATATGAGCCTCGCGCGCGAGCGTCGACGAGAATCGCTCGTTCAGCGCTTGTCGCTGGGATACACACAGACAGACGCGCGCGCGCGCCGCTGGCGCGACTTTGTCGGAATTATAGAGAGAGAAAGAGAGACGGAGCTAGTCCTTTTGAGATCCAGCCGGGCTAAATTTATCATGGCCCGGCGGTGTCAACGAAAGTAAACGGCTTCGTTAATTCGGCGGTCGTCTGTGCGTACCGCGGAAATAATCGAGTGTGAGTTTAGAGTAATTGAGCTTAAATATGCGGAATCGTTTAAATTATATTAGTATAAAGTTTTGGGAGTTTAGGGGAGGAAGGAGGTGTTGGATTTTGAGTGGCTTTTCTCGACTTACAATGTCAACTAGGTGTATAAAAATTGTATGAGACATTATTGGAAAAAAAGTATTTAGAAAGGTTCAATTTGTCTTTCAAAAATATTTTTACATTGATGTATAAGCGGAATAGATAAACGAAGTGATTTTAAAAATGGAATAAATAACTGCAAAAATATAGATCCAACCTGCCAATCACTGTTTGAATTAAGAAATTTTCGTTATCAAATAAATCGCAAGTTTTATTCTTTCAATATGAAAACTAAACAAATGAACGCCAATAGAAACTATCTCATCGCTTTCCCATCAAACTATTCACCTATTCGATCCGATAAAGGAAAATCAACAAATTTGATGGACGCACCGCATCAGATCCGGCCTACAAAAGACGCATTACAACGACGTGCCGGGGCGCGCTGAATCGGAAAACTCGGATATCAAAGCTCAAAAAGCAAGCTATCCCAGGCTCAAAACTATCATCCCGCAAATTGGATTTCACGTTTGATATCGGATCCGAACGTCTAAACGCGTGCGACGGCGCGCTAATAAAAGCAGACAAAGATAAAGCGCTCAAAACAGTATCGCAAGCGCGAGAAGAAAAAAAAACAGAGGGGCGGCGACACAAAGGCGCATGAATAAAAGAAGCCCCCGGGGCGTCGCGTTATGCATCCGCAGAGAAGACGAGGCGAGCGCGCAAGCAGCCCGAAAATTCATTTGGATTAACGAGTCCACCCCGGCGAGATTTGCCTAAAGTAAAACGTCCAGCGACCACTCAAAGCTGCGTATATATACGAAGAGGATCGGGAGGCACACACGGGCGCGTTTGAATGTTTAATGAGGCCCCAAGCAGAGGAATTCCGTTTCGAGTTCTGCGTCTGTATCAGTCTGCGTATGTGAATGTGTGTGGGTGTGTTGACTGAAAGTGCTGTTGAATTTTAATTGACGTAGCTGATGGAAAAAATTTGCTGATCGCGGAGAAATGGGGATGACGTGGTTTGGATTTTGTAGGAATAGACACTGGGTTAATAGTTAAACAGGTTTTATGTAGATGCTTTGACGTTTTCATGTAGTTAGAGAGAAAGGGTGTATTTTTACTTGAACTACTGGATGGAGGTGTAAAAGTAGCTTTAACGCTTAGTATATACTAATGAATGCTTACTTTCACTTTTTTCATTTAGAGTGAATTACGTATTTTTATGCAGTAAAACATTTTTATAACTCATCTAAAAAAAATGTAAAATTTTTTATTCGAGAATCTACTATTTTTGTTCTCTACTTTAAAATGTTTATCTATCGATTTTCTTCATTATAATTTATTTGCTGACTAATAATGTAAAAATTATTTATAGTATTTTTATTTTTTAGTTCTTATTATTTGTTTATTTCATATAATATATTAAATGCATAATCACAGCGAATACATTTCTTCAATTATAGCATCAAAATAACGTTACGAACAAATTTAAAATTTTCTATCAATGTAGCAATGTTGAAATTTGAGTAATATAATAATCATATTGTGTTATACTTCGATTTTATTGCGTGGTCTATATTCAGTGATGCTAACGCACACTATTTTCAATATAATTAGAAATAGAAAAGCGTATTAAATCAAACAATAATTTTATTTAACGCTAGTATGAAAAAATGTGCTACCTAAAAATTTCTTATAAGAATTTTCATATAAAATTTTGCAAAGTGCCTTCATACCTAGCGTTTTTTCCTATATTATAAAAAAAATTTTTATTTATTTTTAAATTAATATTATCAAGTAGAGGTGGTAATAAAGTTTTATACTTGCTCTCAATTACAGGAACTCAGATTTTCATCCAATTCTTAATTTTGAAAAATAATATCACTTTATCATCTTGTTTTTCTAGTTTAGAAACAAAATGACAATAAAATTTTTCTCAAAATTAAAAACTAAATAAAAAAAGAGTCTTGCGTCGAATAAAATGTAAAGGCTCGAATTATTCAAAGTATGCAATTTTAGTTGAATATTTTATTAAAATTAATTAATTAAAATTAAAATATAAAATAATTTTGATATTGCTAATAATCCGTAGTCTCTTAAAACAGATTTAGAAGTTGCTCAATTTATATTTATTAAATTATCTATCAAATATAAGCGCAAAGCCAATAATATTCTATCATGCTTTAAAGCAGATCTATATGTATTAATTTTAATATTGTAATTTATTACAAATTCATCCCAAATATAGACTGGATGTAATTGCTCTTTGATAACTGACAATACAAACAAATATCATTTATTGGCATATCGTTTTAAATATAAACGCAAATCAATCATCCGCAACTCCCACAAATTCGCTTTAACAACCCCACACAATTTAAACAACATCTAACCAAAAAGAAAAAACCCACAACCAAGAAATCTACAATCAAAAACATTTCCCTCCACAAATCGCAAAATCCATCCAAAACCAGCCCACCCAAGTAAACAGCGGCTTTCCATTAAAACGATCAGCCTCGCATCCCGGCCAACACAGCCAGCCCCAACCACTCGAAATAGCTCACCTCCTCGCCAATCGTTTTCACACGTATTCCCCGACACTTTTCGCTTATGTTCGCAGCTCGCATCTGCAGCGCTCGCAGTAACAACGGCCACCAGTTGCACCGACGCCGGTTTGACATCAACGCGCCTCGGCCGCGACGACACAGCTCGGCATTATATACGATCGCCGAGCTTTTAGCTCTCTCGCGCCCTCCTGCTACAGCCCATCAAGCTCTTACGGCGCGAGATTATAATTCGCGAGCGAGTCGTGATTCAAGGCCGGCCGGGCCTTTTACGACGCGCGCCCTTATAATTTAACTCTCGGCCTCGGATTATATGTACACGCGCTTGAGGAATTCGCCGGGCATAAATCCGTGTAAAGCTCGCCGGGCGAGCTTTTATTCGAGAGCGCGCGGGCGCGCAAGCACGGATTGCGACTGTAAATACGACGGAGTAGCAGTCGAGCACGTGAATAAGTAACATTTGCATGTGGAATGGACGTTTTCGAGTTGCGTTAATAAATTTTAGCCCCCGGCCTCGCCCTGGGGGTGGCTGGGGCTTTCAGGTGTGCGTACGCTGGGGATTTGCTGTGTAAGCGATACCTTTTCCGTGATAAGAACGTTTTAATATGTTTATAAGAGTCGTAAATTAAGTATGCGCGCGGGTCTGTGCTTTTTTATCTTTGCTTCGCTGTGGTAAGGAGCTTTTGTGCTTTTGCTTATTGATTTTATCGTGGGCCGGGCTAGTTTTATTAGTGGTTCTTACACCTGGTTTTTTTAGGTTTGATGATAATGTTATGATTGTGCTTTTCGTGCTTTGGAAATGTGGGATTAATAATTAATATGAATTATTGCTGAGCTTACAATAAATAAAGGGAGTAATAATAATTCTTCTGTTGTGATGGTCGGTAAGAAAAAAGCAATTTTATTAAGTACATAAGAAGAAAGGCTTTTATTAAATATTCAAGTATAAATTTTCCGTTAAATGAAAATATCAGACATTCTGTACTGCGTTTCATGATATTAATAATATTGGTTTAAGCTTTTATTACAAACGAGAATGCAAAAAATATTCAATAGGACATTTCTCGCGTAGGACGCAAATATTTACTACAAAAACTTGATGAATAAATAGTTATTTAGAATCAATACATTTAATTAAAAACTTTATTTCGAAACTTTTTAAACTTTCATGCAGCGTATCCCTGATATCATTAGCTCTCAAACTCGAAACTCAACAAACTATCTATTATTCATTTTTCATTTTATTCGCCAGACCTTAATTAATCTCCCAAAAACCTGCCTACAGCCAACTGTACCTCTTTACACCAGCCACGCCGAAAAAGTTCCCAGAGATGGCCGAATGACTGATTTTCCAGCTGGCCGGATCTACGCTCGCGTAGACATTAAAAAATCTCTTTTATCCGGGTGTACGACTATTTGTCGATGATCGTCGCGTCAGCGCTGCAGTTCATCCGAAAATCGACGAATGGCCATGGACACACAGAAAAAGGGAGATAGAGAGAGAGCAATCGATGCCAGCTGCTAGATATCGTATTCGAATGGATGCCAAGCGACGTCCGGCCGACAATTAAAGTTTAGTCGCGCTCGTTTTACAAGGGACTGTCCCGGACTTGTAAATATACGGCCGGAGGTTCGTGGATTGGATTGTTTATGGGAAACTCGTGTTTTTTAAACGGTTTCGAAGCGGCTGAAGGGGTAGTGTTTCGGTTTTGGCGTTTAGATTTT
>JAPYZB010009082.1:0-10262 GCA_030522745.1 Eupelmus kiefferi | reverse complement strand
AAATTTTCTCAAAGTTTTAGATTGATCTGATAAAAAATGGCTAAGATATAGCGATTTTACTAAAGTCGCATGCACTCGAGAGCGGCCGCGGCGACGTGAAAGAAAGTTAATTATCATAAATAACAGTTTTTACGATTAAAATTGTTCTGTTCTTCACTTCGCTAGTTTACTTATTAGCTGCGACCCTCTACCGCTGTGAAGGGGAGCTGCGCAAAACTATCGCGATGCGTCGAGGTAGACGGCCGTGTGTCCGTCCATACGTATACCAAGACACTCCAAAAGCCGGCCGGACTTACCTCGTATATTACGAGTTGTCGCACAAAAACAGCTGCCGGAATACTCTCCTTGAACACTCAGGAACTTCTCTTCGGCAGCTGGGCTCGGGCTTCGTGCGTTGCTCTTCGGAAATCGCAAAAACCTTCAGGCTAAACACTCAGCGATTTCGCGCGCGCGTTAGCTATCGATATATTAACTTATCCAGGGGCTCCTGCCACACCAATAGGGAGCTGGTCCTGGTCCTCTTTGGAGGAAGCCAACCCTGGGACTTCCTTACGGCGAAACCACGGGTGCGCCGGGTCGTGGCGCTGCCTATCAGGGCAGCGGTGGCGGTCAGCAACACCCGGGCGGCCGCACATATAACATCGCCGCTGCGACTTACCGCCCATGCTTCCTGCGGTGGCCCCGGCCACCGGAGGACGCTACTTGCTGGATGAGTTAGAGGGTGAGGAGGTCGCAGCTGCCGACGCAGCCTGGCCCTGGCCTTCTGCATCTCCTGCTCCGCTACGGCGAGGCGCAACTTCACACGCAGCGACTCCTATCGCGTGGCGTGGAGACGCTGGTTGCCTTCTTCATAACTCTTTAGGCCTCTTCTTCTGCCCAAGCAGCGGCGCGGACCTCGTTTTTGGCGGTCGGAACGCGCCGCTGGACGGCCACTTTTGGTGCCCAAGTAGCCGAATCTCCTGCGCATACCGGTGGCTGGCGTGAAAGCGATCCCACGCCATAAATACGGTCTCTTTTGCGGCCTTTGCCGCCCTTGAGCTCCGACAGGATTGCCGTAGGGGCTCCTCCACCTGTTCCCACTCGGCAGCAGCCGATAATTTGGCTGGAGCAGGTAGAGAGTCCTCTCGGCCTACTTCAGTCTCTTTGCCGGCTGGCTCCTCTACGACCGGGGCCGGCGGCCCGTTCGGCCTGCGGAGGGTGGGGGCAGGCGAAGGGGTGACCTCGGATCCCTTAGATGTCTCTTCTTTTATCACCTTCGCCAGGACTGGCTGCAGCAACCGGGACATGGCTGCAGCCAGGATCGCATGTTGGACCTCATCAGGCACTCCAGTGTTGTCTATCTGAAACATACTAAAGGGATGGGTTACCACTCTGTCGAGGCGGCCGCTAATCCGCTCGGTTAGTCGTCGTTCGTGTACGCCGGGGTGAACCGTCACCACTATCCATCGGTGCAACCCTCTTCGTCGATCCTTTCGGCCTTCCCCTCGGTCGGCTGGGGACAATCTCGACCGGGCTGGTCAGCTGAGGATCAGTTCGGGGTTATCGAACGACAGTTACGAAATTTTTCCGGGGACGGCCGCGTTTCCGCAGTAGAACGTTCGCCTGAGCCTTCGCGGGAGCTATCGCACGCTCGTCGTCTGCGTCATCGGCCTTCGTAGACGCCTCGGCGTCGCCGCCGGTTTCTTTCGCGTCCGAAATAACAGGCGGGTCGCACATTGCCTCATCTGCATCACTCGGTGGTTGCGGTTCCTCATCATCCGTAATTACATTACCAACCCGGACTACTTCGTCCTCGGGATCTCCACCAGGGATGAACGGCTTTAGATGACTGACATGTATCACGTCAACCATCTGTCCGTCGACGCTTAGAAGAGTATATGTTTTACTGCCGGGCTTCTTTACAGTCACATGAGGCCCGGAGAACTTCGGCGCTAGTTTGGCAGAGTTGCCTTGTGCTGCCGAAGATAGAACTCTGTTTTTCCTCCAGACTAAGTCGTCGACGGAAAACGTCATATCCCTTCTTCTGGCGTTATAATACGCTTCTTGTCGCTCCTTTCTTCTTCTGAACGAGAAGCAGCGGCCTCCTGGAGGGGTCTTAGGCCTTGGAGCTTGCGGGCCCGGAATTCGGCTGCCTTTCTTTATTCTTCATCATTGGCAGCTTGGTCTTGTCGGCGCCTCTCATCTCCAGGAGGGACGGGCTGATGACCATACCACAACCCGTTCGGTGGTTTTCCTCAATAGAAGCAACAATCCTGGTCTTTGACGACCATACCACCACCCGTTCGGTGGTTTTTCTCAACAGAAGCCACAATCCTGGTCTTTAACGTCCTATTTACACGTTCTACAGGATTGGCTTGTGGATGATATAGCGGAGTGGTGGAATAATGGATCCCAGCCACTTCCAGATACTTATCCACAACCTGGTTCTTAAACTCCAGACCGTTGTCTGTGAGGAAAATTACCACACAGAAACAGGGTTTCTAAATCGTGCGTTTCCCGATTAATCCCGACGGAGGTCGCTGCTTGACTTTGCACTGCTGGCATATCAAGCAGGATCGCACGTAGTCTCTTAGAGACTCAAGAAACCTCCGCCAATAATACAGGTGGGCTACCCTGTCGTACGTCTTTTCTCTACCTATTTGTCCTGCAGTAGGACCGTTAAGGCACTCCTGCAGGATCTTCCATCGTTGCTCCGCAGGAACAACGAGCTTTCATGCATCGTTATCACCTACAGATGCTTCTAGGAGCTCGTTGGGTCGGTACGTGTACAGCCGCCCTCCTACATATTTCCAGCCTGGGTACTCATGTGGACGGTCTTGCACTCTTCGCAGCCATTGCTTATACCACTCATCCTTGGTATTTTCAGCCCAAGAGATAACCCCTATGTTGAGCTCTACCGATTCTTCTTTATACATCCGGGAGAGAGCGTCAGGCACGTGCTGCAACGCTCCTTTGCGGTGTTGTACTTTGTAATCGTGACCAGACTGCGGAACGACCGAAGGCTAGAATGATCGGTGACCACCTTGAAATAATAGCCTTCTATATATGGCCGGAACTACTGAATCGCCCAAATTACAGCCAAACACTCTAGCTCGGTGACACTGTTATTCCTTTCAGCTTGTGACAAAGTGCGGCTGGCAAACTCCAATACACGCTCTACTTCCTCAATTTCTTAGAGAAGGACGGATACTATACCGTTATCACTAGCATCGGTATGGAGCTCGAACTGTGTCTCAAAATCTGGCCTTGCCAGGATTGGAGCTGAGGCGACAAGCGCCTTCACAGCCTCGAAAGCTGCTTGCTGCTCTTCGGAAGGTTGCTGAGAAACTTTCTGTACCACGAAGCCATCCCCAAGAAGCGGCGAAGCTGCTTCAAATTTCGTCGCGCGCGAAATTCAATCACTGGCTTCACTTTCTCCGGGTCGGGCGAAAACCATTTCTGTTGACCAAAACCCCGAGGTATCGCACCTCAGTGCGACCAAACATACTCTTCTCGCAGTTAATGATCAAACCTGCCTCTTGACACGCTTCAGCACGTGCTCTAACAACTTGAAGTAGCTGAAGGCGTAAGGTTCCATCTCTATTCCAATCACGGTATCAATCAATCGCTGGAAGGTCGCTCCAGCGAAAGACAAGCCGTACGGCATCCTCGTGAATTGGAATAGGTCCATTCCCGGGACGGTGAATGCGGAGATCGGTCTCGATTCCACGTCTAACGGGATCTGGTGATACGTTTGACTCAGATCCAGCGTTTAGATAAACATTCCATTCTGTAGTTTACGTAGAATGGAGTCCATGTGCGGCAGTGGATAAGCGTCTGCCCTCGACACCGCGTTCACATTTCGGTAGTCAACGCAGAAACGGAACTTGTCGTGGGCCTTGCACACCACAACTACCGGACTCGACCATCCACTGGCCGAGGGTTCAATAATTCCTGTCTCGAGTATCTCTCGTACCTGCGCGTACATTTTCTGCTCGCGCTTCTTTGAGACAGGATAGCTTTTCTGCTTGACTGGAATAGCACCCAACACATCTATCGCGTGTTCGATCCACGTGGTGCACCCCAAGGGAGGATCTTTTCTTCCGAGGACCCGCTCGACCACACCGAGCCAGACACTGCGTTGATCCTCGGAAACATCCTGTATGCCGATGGAAGCCATCTGCTCGGTATCTTTCAGACTACCGCCGGCTAATTCGAGGTTGACATAAGCATTCGTGGCACTGACAAATATGCGATCGTTGATCGGGTCATGCATGGCCCGGAATGCCATAATGGTATTTGCTCCTAGGTAGTAATCTATATCATCGTCAGGAACGATCGCCACTCGAAAACACTTCTTTATGCCCTCTAACTCGAACGCTAGGTCGGCGTAGCCTGAGACAACGCTGAACTGCCCCACGGGTAGCTTGGTTCGGCACCCATCACCCGGCATCACTTTTATTCCGGCGGCTGAGGCAATCTAGAGTCCCACGGTTCCCATGACCGTACAGGTGGCTCCTGTATCATAAAGGGCTCTCGACTTAAATGCCTGGACATTCAAACTCAGCCACCACCTAGTGCCATCCCAGAGATCAGTAACTGGCTCCAAGGGCTCATCTCCGGCTCCTGCATCTATAGAGTTAGGAGGATTCGGCCCTTCTACAACAAAAACTGCTCCTCCCTCTATCGGAGGTTCTCTAGCCGGTTCCTGCTGAGGGAGGACGTTTGCCGAATTTACGTCCCCCCTTGACCGTTTCCTGAACACTTCAGGCAGAAGTCTCGCCTGTAGCCTTTCTCACCACACCCACGGCAAATAATCGGCCTGTTCGGCCTATAGGGCGGCCTGCTGTGACAAAGAAGGGTTCTGTTGGCTGCCAGAAGGGTTCTGCTGGCCTGCAGGAGGGTTCTGCTAGCCTGCAGGAGGGTTTCGTTGGCCCAGTCCTTGCCTACCTTTTTGGTAGGCGCCTCCTCTACCACCTTTCCTATTTTTGGCTCTGGGAGAGCCAGGCGGCGACCTCCTCTTGTTAACAGCAAGGCTGTTCAGCTTTTCCTCCAGAAGCTTGGCGAACCGACTCACTAATTGCTCGGGTGTCTCAACAGCCTTGCTGGCCACCGGAGGTTTGCCCCTTTTCCTTCCTTATAAACCATCTCTGGCACGAGGATCAACTCTGCCTCAACCAAGGCGTCCAATAACGCAGTCATACTGCGGCACTCTGCTCTACGGACTATTCTTTGAATCTCTGGCCGGAGATTCCTGTAGAGCAGGTCCAACTGCCTCTCTAGACTCATCGGAGGTTCTATCCGTCGGATGATAGCAGTCAGGCACGTAAGATAGTCCCTGACTCGTTCCTCCGGTCCCTGCGTACGCGCATTCGCCTCGTGCACAAGGCGCTGCTGGTATCCACGGTTAGCACCGTACCAGCTGCGGAACGTCCTGCAGAATTCCGACCACGTTCGCCAGGAGTTTTTATTATTGCAGTACCACGTTGCCGCAACTCCTAGAAACAGCTCTGACAGAGAGGACAACATTTCTCTCACTGTCAGTCTGGCGAGTCGTCTGCAGTCAACAACTCGGTTGAGGAAGAAGTCCACGCTCTAGCCTCTTTCTCCATTAAATTGCACGTCCCATTTGCGCACAATTTGTCACACTTCTCTGCGGAACTCTAGGGGACTCAGCTGATCTGGTGTTATACCAGAGGTTTGCACGCTCTGCTCTGCTCGGTTTCTCGGTCCTCGCGGCAGGTCCAGGCTTTCTCTCGAAAACCCTGACCTTGGGTTCCGAGGGCCGGTTCTACTTTTAGGGATCGGGAATGCTCCCGCAAGTCCGCCCCCCCCCCAAGACACAACTAAGCCACTCGTAGTGAGGTCTGGAAATCTGGAGGTCTCACTCCCACTGCCTGTTGCCTGATTCTAAGGGACTGTGAAGCTTTTCTGAGTATTTGCTGGGAAAACATCACAGGGATCCTTGAAAGTCACTCTGCTCTTCCCACGATTTTCGCCATCCATTACCGTGCTATTCGCCGATGGGCGGAAGTTTCCTGCTTGCAGGTCGTCAAACCGAGCAGTCAAATTTTCCATCTGTTTTTGCATCGACGTCATAAACGTGGAAAACTCGACTGGCACTCGGAACTCCTCTCCCTGTGTCGACTTCATATGGATCCACTCGGATTGCGGCTCATCCGAGTTTTCATGAGCCGACTTTTCTTGTTCCTTGGTTACTCCTCTTCGTTGTTTCTCGACACGTCGTGCTCTGTTTCGATGGGTTTCCAGGTCGCTATGTCCTGTCTTGTCGCGTCCAGCAGGCCCAGTACCGATTCGTCCGAGCGGACCGCCTCGAGTGGATGCGGCTCACCATCTGAGGTGCTGGCCAAGGACACGTCGAATTCTCCAGACGATATCCTGTCTATGAAAGTCCCACGCCTGTTGACCCTTCTCACCCAGGCTGCACGATCGTCTTCATCCGGATTCTCTAGGAAATCCTCGATGGTGTATTCGCCCAGCATCCACTTCGTCAGGCGATCCATTTTGACGCACCTCGTCCCTGACGGCTTTAGATCCAATGCCGATAGGTACCTGTTAAGGTCTTGCGTCGTAGACTCTATTCACCAATTGTCGAGGCTATCGACCAACTCGGGAGCAGATGATGCGTTCGCCATCTTTACACTGAAAAAAATTACTTTCATTCGATGTTCTGGTATTGCGCGGTTTTGCTACCCTAGCCTATTTGCTGGGCGCGCGTACAATTCGGATCTACTCTAAAACTATCCACAGAACACCGAAGGAAGCCTATCTGCACGCAGGGGACTCTTATGGTTTTCAGTGAAAACCACAAGCGTACAACTCCACGTTTTTTTTTTCCCGTGTTACCCTCAAAACCCGCGTCAAAAAGAAAAAAAACTACGCTGCTTTAGCAGCAATCCCTTCAAATATACAAGCCGGATTCTACTCTATCAGTACGTTGGAGTTGACGCCGCCCGTACGCACGTCACACTAGTGTGCTAGTGGACGGTTCTGATTTTAATCTTCGGCCCGGATCACGTACAAAGTTTTACCCAGACAATTAAAACGAAACGCGTTGTCACACTTTGTGCTACTGGGTGAAATTTCCTCTAGTTTCACCCAGGGATAAATTTGCAAAAATTTCTTCTGCAAATTTAATGAGTACTTCACACACACTTGCACGCTTTCCACAGGCTTCTCCACAAGAAGTCCTGTAGGAATTTAGAGAGAAAGGATTTTCTGGTTCGTTTTTTTTTTCGATGGAAAAACGAGAAAAAACCGAGAAATCTTCCTACACGAATATTAACTGTAGCGTTCTAACCTCAAAAAAAATCTTTTCACTGTTGAAAACGTGGGTCTACTCTCCGGTGGGCCATAACCACCTCTTTGCAAAACAAAAATCAAAAATATCTAATTTTCCAAAAATCTCGCGTTCAATTCTCGAGATCTTACATTCGATTCCCGAGGGTTTGAGTTCGGATCCGCCAGATACACGTTCCAGAATACGAAAACGTCAAAAAAATCTTTTTGGTCCCGCGTTCGATTCTTGCGCTCGAATTCTGGCACCTCGTTCAAGTCTCGGGCCTTGCATTCGATTCTCGCACTTTTTTCCGTTTTTAGCGAGGGAACGCAAGGAAATCACTTCCCGACACTCTCCCAACGCAAACTCACGTTAAGGGCGCCAGTTGTAACGGGGTAAAATTTATTCCCCGTGTACAACGAGTGGTACTTACTAACCACTCGGAAAATATTCGTCGACTCTGCCGGTGCTCAGTATGTGCAGCTGGATTCTGCTGCGCCTGCGGAGGCGGCGGTATTCGGCGTTAGGAGGACAAGGTTCTAACTACGGAATCAAACACAAACACGGGAATTTAAGTTTAAAATACAAAGAATAGTATATTCTAGTACTAAGGTTCACAAGAATGACAGTTACAAAACTGGTGGGGCGCCCACGCCGCGAGAGTAAGTTCGCGGGAAAACTCCGTCCGCGAAGTAAAAACGCGCGCGAAAGTGAGAGAGACAGGCGACTCTGTCTCACTCTCTCTAATACACTTTCCGCGCGTGGCGTCCTTCTCTCTCTCTCTCTCTCTCACACACACACACACGAACAGAACGCACCGCGCTCGGTATCGCACTGGTAACTGCAGCCGCTCTGTAGGCAGTGCACGCGTCACTTAGTCACACACGCAACGCGACGGTAGATGTGTTAACTGCGACCCTCCACCGCTGTGAAGGGGAACTGCGCAAAACTATCGTGATGCGTCGAGGTAGACGGTCGTGTGTCCGTACACACGTATGCAAAGACACTCCAAAAGCCGGTCGGACTTACCTCGTATATTACGAGTTGTCGCACAATAACAGCTGCCGGAATACTCTCCTTGAACCCTCAGGAACTTCTCTTCGGCAGCTGGGCTCGGGCTTCGTGCGTTGCTCCTCGGAAATCGCAAAAATCCTTCAGGCTAAACACTCAGCAATTTCGCGCGCGGGTTAGCTATCGCCATATTAACTTTTCTTCTTTCTCTTTCTCTTTCTCTCTCTCTCTCTCTCTCTCTCTCTCTCTCTCTCTCTCTCTCTCTATCTCTTTGGAGGCCTTCGGCTCGGCTCGTCTATCTCCGTGTGACTGGTATGACCGTCAGAGAGGAGAACACTTAGCAGCGCTCGCGCGTCAACATTGCGTACGCGAGACTCATCGCACGCAGTCACGTCGGCGCTCTCGCGAGTATCGGGTGGCGCGAAAATAATTTGAATTCAAATTCGCGTTCCATCACAAGGATAATATATAATATAAACGTAAAATTTATTCTAGTCCCAGAAATCTGCAAAAATGAAAAAAATAATTAGAATTCTTGATGATAAATAAAATTACTAGAATGTTTTGCTTTAATATAATAGAATAATAATAATAATAATAATAATAGCTCAGATTTGCAAATCTGCAAAAATTAAAAGAAGATTGGAATCGAATTACACCGATCTGCATAAATAAAAAAAAGATTAAAATTTTTGATTAAAAAAAATGACTGAATGCTTTTAATGAATGAATAATTTTAATGAATTTATTGCTTTAATATAATAGCATTATATTAAATTATATTATTTATTTATTACTTATTTATTTCTATATTATTTCTTATTTATTTCTGTCGGTCAAGTCCACTACTAATATCTAGTCGCTAGATATTGAAAAGCTACTCTATCTAATTGTTTCTCCTTAAATCCAGTCTCCCTGACAAAATCATTAAAACTACTTATAAGAATAAAATAGGTCAAAAATGATGAGAATAAGAAAGGAACCTTGATTCTAGGGTTTTAAGGGGACCAGATACTATTAAAACCTGAAAATATTAAATATAAATAATTAAAAAATTAGTCGCCCATATATAAAAATAAAAAATAATAAGTGAAAATACCAGCAATAATGAAGATTTTTTATATTTATGACTGTTATCCGTACCATGAGAATTTACCCTATGGTCTTCGTTGACACTTTAGAACCAAAAATACCTTTGCCGCAGGCTAAAATTAACTTTACCGGATTGATGAGCAAATTTTTTCTCTAGATCTTTGAAATATTCCTAGAATCCATATGAGCGAAGCAGATTTTGAATAAGTAAGTATTAATTTGTTTAATAACTTGATATTTTTAAAAATAAATTAACAATTTTTTGAAGAATTAATGTTTTTTGAAACATTTTTAATTTTTTGAATTTTTTTAGAAATTTTTTACGTTTATATTCAAAATCTGCTTTGTTCATATGGATTCTAGGAATATTTTGAAGATCTAGAGAAAAAATTTGCTCATCAATCCAGTAAAGTTAATTTTAAAGCCTGCGGCAAAGGTATTTTGTGTTCTAAAGTGTCAACGAAGATTATAGGGTAAATTCTCATGGTACGGACAACATTCATAAATATAAAAAATCTTCTTCATTGCTGGTATTTTCACGTATTATTTTTTATTTTTATATATAGGCAACTAATTTTTTAATTATTTATATTTTATATTTTCAGATTTTAATAGTATCTGGTCCCCTTAAAGTCTTGTCGCGCAAGGAGTGCATGGTTTCTTTAGCTGGCACTCGTTTCATTGTAAAAAACCTTCGGTGCATCCTCAAAAGTAGGTTACGATCAAACACTGTTACTGTGTGAGTGTGTATGTGTGTGTGCGTATATATATATATATATACAAAATGCTACATAAATTTGAAATCTAAAAAAATTAATTTTTATTGACTGTTAGACAATTTTTTGGAAATCCTACAGTAACTACATAAGAAATCATAAAT
>JAPYZB010009073.1:0-13806 GCA_030522745.1 Eupelmus kiefferi | reverse complement strand
CACCTCCACCCCCGGCTTAAGCGAATTTAAATCACTCGTGCTATAAAATAGTATACGATACGCGTGTCTTAAGTGGCACTTTCTGGCACGGCGGTAGCGCCCTCGCTGCGCTCGGGCGCCTAACCTCGCCGTGCCAGAAAGTGCCACTTAAGACACTTGTATCGTAATGTACTATTACTTAAATTATCTATAACTCATGATAATGAACTAAAGCAAAATTCAGCTTCATCGAGCGCGTTTAAACTGATTTTTTTAAAAGAATACCACGTTCTGCAAAAAATTGATACGATGCGAAAATTTTGTTTTGCTTGTGTGACTTGAGATAATATTTTTAAAAAAATTTGAGACTCTTTTAACGATATTTTGCAATACTATGCCACTTCAAGAACCACGCATCATAAGCACGCAAAATAACGTGATATATTTTCATTTAAAAAAACTAACACTTTAATATAGAAATTAAATTTCTCTCCAAACTTCAATCGTTCGTTCTCCTTCAATATAACCAACAACCTCGCCAAATTCCCAACCAACCTCCTCCCCATTAACCAATAAAACGCCCACCTCCATTTCCGTGAAAATTTTTAAGGAAAATCCCGAGACAGTCCAGCCCCGTAGCCTCCATTACTCGCTCCTCTTTTTTCCCCTCTCGATTGCGCGCAAATCGCGTAATCGAAATTGTATCGAGCTCGCGCGTAGCAGCTAACGATTCGGCCGGCAGTTAGCGCTCGTACCGTCGGAGGATTTAAGCCCGCGTCATGGCAGAGCGAGGTGGGGGCAGGGGACATCGAGGCCAGAGGAAGTTAATCAAAGTTAAAGCAAACGAGCTCGCGCGCACGAGCCCGGTAATTAGTAAGGACCGTTAAAGTGGATTCTACGCTCGAGCTGAGCCTTTCGAGTCCAGCGACAGACGGGACCCGCTGATTCGCGCGGCGCTCTCCGAGACGATATGGATTTAATCAGAGTGCCGGCTCGTTCTCCTGTTTCGTTTTTTGGCCTTCTTTTCTCCGTCGCTTCGACACCTTGCGCCGAGTTATGAGACTATTGAGGCATTGCTTTATGCGCTCTTGACATTAGACGGGCAAATTCACGCGTCGTTTCGCACTGGATTACCGTTGGGCTGCGTGACGAGGCGCTGAGACTAATTAAAACTGTAATTAATTTTAAGATATTTAATTACGTTTGTTTCGCTTTTTGTAGCAAGTATAACGATACGAGGATCGTTAGGCAATCTTGAAAGTTGTTGAAATTTAGTTTTATGATAATGAGGTTTCGAACGATATTGAATGGAGGTTGTTATGATTTTTATGAATCATTTAATGAGCTTGTTTTTAAAATAATTTTTACTCGATAATATAAATATTTGGTTGGCCGACTTTCCAAACCCGTGATCGCATCAGCTAAATTCAGCATGGTCGGTAAATAATCACTTTTCCATTACCTGAAAACAAACTCTTTATAGTTATATAATTTAATATATATAATTTTAGTGGTTGAAAAGGTTCCATAGTACTCTTATTGCATTGTTATATATCGTTATTAAAATTTTAATGAAAATGTCGAAGATTTTGAAGTAGTAAAATGTATTTTAGCAAATATTTCTAAAATATAAATTGAATTTGAAATATCACGAAAATCGTAACAATTGACAAATTTATGATCTACAAACTGCAATGGCTGATATAATTCCACTCCCATTTTTATAAGTCTCATAAGATGCTAAAATTTTTTAAAAATTACAAAATAATAAAGATATTATTCACATACAAAACAGAATAAGCTACACTTCGACCTACATAATTAATTGAAATGAGTACCTGAAAATTTATTTTTCTACAAAAATGAAAACGTATGCATTTCTAAACAGAGAAATGGGTCACTCCATTTCCCTGATAACTAAAAATATTATTTCTTCCGCCCACTTTCCACTCTGCATCATCAATTTTTCCAATTAACCATAATTATAAGAGTCAACATCGCGGTCCTCTTATGTAAGCAAATTCGCGTGCCTCATTATAGAATAATTTTTTTTTTTTTTTTTCATCGACCGCTCGCTGCTGTGGACTGAGAAAATATGCAAAAAATAAAACAACTTTCGAATTTGCGTCGGAAAACAAAAGCGACCAGGTGCAGTTTGCGGCCAACCACATCGAGCCTTTGTCAAATATTATTCGCCAGACGCGAAATGGATTTCCCACTGTCGCACGCGCGATATCACATCCGAAATCGTGCGGTTACCTCCGCAGTCCCGAAATACACTCTTGTATTGGTCGATTATAGGCCAGGATGGGGATGATGTCGTTTTCGCTGTGTTTTGAGATGTTGAGGAGGTTAAGGTTTGTGTTGTTCAAATTTATAATTAATGATTTGGTAGTCTGAATATAGAATATTAAGCTTTCGTTAATAATTATAAAGATCAAAGTATGATGATATAATGTAAGCGCTGATACATTTTATTTGATTGAATTTATTTAATCGTTGATATTAAACAAAATTCGTGCGGACTCGATCAACGCCAGTAAATTATTTAAAATAAAATTTAAGATTACAATGCAAATAAAATATTAATATTTGCAGAAGCTTTTCAGTCGCACATCAGATATGAAATTCAATATAATTTACGACATTTTTTACAAAAACCTTTTGAGTTAAACCCGCATTTACTTTTAATATTACCCGTGTGCATGGCACACACCTGGGCGATATTTTCGCAGTTGCGATTTAAAATTTACATATTCATTCGCGTATTTTATTCCGTGCAATTCTCATATAATATTACATTTTATAAATACATTGTAATTCATGTGTTATGCAAAATGTCTAATAATTAGTTTTTACTTAATTCATTTTTGGACGAAACGTAAATATATCCCGTTTTCATAAATAATAATGAACTCCAATTATGATCAGAATTTCGTTAACGGAAAGTCTAAATTCTACGCCACTGAGAGAACGATAGCTCACGTTTAATTAAAATTTTTAATAAATTGTTCAATACATTACCATTACTTATTGAAAACCAAATTGATAACATACATTGTAGGTAAAATTTATTTACTGAAAACAAACACTATTATGAAGATAATAAATACTCGTATATCGAAATAAAATTAAAATCCATACATTTTATTGTTTAAACATACATCAAAATTCATAAATCAAACAAAATCCTATAAATATGTTCCATCAACCACCTAAATTTTCCACATTATCTCAACCCTCTCGACAGTCGCAACTCCACAAACCCTCGAAACTAACCATCAAACCGTCAAAACCTTGAAGCTCAACCTACTCCGGCATTCGCACTCGAGCTTGTTTCGCTATAAGCGCGCTTACAGCAAAACAAGCGCTGCGGCCCCAATGTTTGCCCCGCCGCCGCGCACAATAAGACTATATCGGGGCTTGCGCGCGATTGTCGCAGGCGAATCATTTCTCGCGCGAGGGCGGGCAGCATCGGAATTACGCTCATTGTTCGACGAAAGCGTGGCGCGGTCGAGCTGTATATACAAGCGGCTCTGCGTCGCGCAGCTCCCCGCAGTCCTGGCCCCGGCTCCTTTGAGTCGAGTGCACGTGCCCACTGAGAGGTCTAAACAAGAGAGCTTGAATAGTTTGTGGTCATCAGGGTGGGAAATAATTAGGTAAAATTGAAGGATTGATTACGACTGAATGATCATTAAAATTTTCATTTTTAATTACCCAGATTTTTAATTAATAGTCAAGTTTTTCAATTGTTAATTATTATTTAATAATATGTTTACAGATAGTTTCATTACTAAAAAATAATTAGAGAGCTCCTATATTATGATCGTTTTAGTGCTGTTTTGCTGTTTCAAAGAAAAAGCTTGCAATTGGCTTTTTTGGAATTGCAAATTTTAATAAATTCTAAAGCTTCAAATTCTGAAATTATAGTTTACAAAATAATGCCTGATTCTTTGCGTAGGCGTATGTACATGTGTGTGTGCGTGTTTGTGTATGCATATGTGTGTGTGTGTGTGTGTGTGTGTGTGTGTGTGTGTGTGTGTGTGTGTGTGTGTGTTCGTTTTAGTGTATGAATGTTTGTGTTTGTGTGTTTGTATATGAATGTGCATTGTGTTTGTTCTTTTGTGCATGTATATGTGTGCGTGTGTGTATGTACTTGTAAGTGTGCGTGCGAGCGTGTGTGTGAGTGTATGACAAAAAGTTGTGTTCATTTACCAAGTATATTTTTAAGTCAATTAAATAGTATAAAGGATTATTTGAGCGATTCTGTATTTAATATTTATGAGGTCTTTTTGAATTTAAACTTTATGATTTGGAAAGTGAAAAAGTAGATTTTGAAGAGGATTTACAGCTTAATTTTAAAAAGTTAATATGTAATTTATTAAATTATTAAAATACAAAAATTTCCTTATTACCAGCAGCATTTAAAATTTAAAATTTCAATATAATTGATAATAATAAACACTTTTAGTTATGATTATGTTCCAGGTACTGTATTTCACATTTATTGATAGTCTCCAAATTTAGATACGAAATAATGATGACATTCTTCATTACTAGAGCCCAGCAGACAATGTATTTGCATTAATATTCAAAATATGTTAATATGCGAATCGGTATTATCGAATATGGGTCTGTTGAATACACATAGCGATCAACGGTTTGCAATTGCAACTGCAAATGTAATGCGTTCATAATTAAATAGTGTATGGACGAATGAAACTGATAATTGTATTTTCGGTATTATTATTGGTATTTCCCTAATAAAGAAGTTACACGATATTCATACTCAAGCTTCAGACCAATGCATGCGGAAATACTCGACGGGAATCGATAGTATTTATAGATGATTATGACAAACTTGCTATAAATTAACTAATACATGAAAATAGACTTTAAATAATGATTATAATTTTCTAAGTAAGTTGTATTATCCCTATTGGAATAAATAATGTAAATTTTGCAGTAAAACTATTGTAACAATTTACAGTTGATCAAAGTACATTCACAACAGTTAAAACAACATCAAAACAATGAATTAAAGCTAATAAACATTTCCCCAGAAAATGTAATTTTCACATACTCACAAAACCAACCGTAAAACCCTGTTTACTCACCATTACGTAATCCACCGCTATACTTTGATCTCCACTCTATAACGTTCTAAAATATCTTGTTCTATATCAAAACGAAAACTCACTTTAATCCCACCCCCAGCCCTCCATCAGCAGTCAACAAATAGCACGCGCTGAAAAAATCCATTCCACTCGCACTTACCATTGTGCTCTGTTACATATTGTTCTCAGCATTACACAATAAATTTACTTCCTCGAGCGCACACGCTTCAACTGCATTTCACTCCCATGCGCCGGGGTGCGATTCGATTGAGTTGAATATTCACGTATCGTGTGGTACCATTGAAAGCGCTCGCTTCTAGCGCGGCTGTAGAACCTATAGTGACAGCCGAGCCCGGGTAGACTGCTTTTGTATTTGCCTATTAATACTGAATTACGCCATTTGGCGGCGGAGGTGGCTCTCTCTCTCTCTCTCTCTCTCTCTCTCTCTCTCTCTCCCTCTTTCTCTGAGAAATTAGCGGAGGCGCTAATTGTATAACTCAGTCAACGCGAGAGTAAGAGAGAAAGAGAAAGGCTTTTGGGTGCGGCTTCTGTATACAGCTATAGTTGGCTGGGCGCTTTTTTTCTGTACGTATATGTTTTACAGTAGCATCGAAGTTTCGAGCTCGGCGTGTTAAGGTGCACTCGTGCAATCGACGCGCGTACAGTCTGATGCTGATGTAGATGCTTTTTATTCGTAGCTGTTCCGGACTTCGATGGCCAGTTGGACGAATGCGGGAATTGGTAATATGGTAATCGAATTTGGCTTTGTGTACTTTGGGATCGATTTTGAAGTTTTTATTTCATTTGTGGAGCGGGGCTGTTGTTTTGATGATTAATAGTTTTTTAGTTCCGAGTTCGTTTAGTTTTGTGAATAAAACTTGGTTAAAGTATTATACTTTTTTGATAAAATATATTATTTTATCGTTAAACAATTGAACAGTTTATTTACTCTCCTTTGTAGTCTGCCAATTTAAAGAATGACGCACAGAGTTTGCAAAGATAGGTAGGAAGTGTATCCTGAATAAATTTCAGTAGTAGCTATCAATATTTGGCCAGACGTTCATTTGAGATTCAAAGACCGTTCCATTATCCTATTTTTATCTTCTATAATATTATTATAACAAAAAATATGCACAGAAAGTCTATCGTAATCTCAATTATAAGAGCAACAAAATTATAAAAAATCTCCTTAACAAGCATACAAAAGTCCTTTTTCCAGCATGTAAGCCAAATCTTCATCGGCGCGCCAAGCAGTTCTGGCATACATTTGTAATCGACGGGGCTGCCGAGCAAAGAATAAATTCCACGCACCTGAACAATCGGTGGACTGAAAACCGCTGATTTTCCCGGCGCGCGCAGTTTTCTTAGGCATGCTCTCGCCTATGTTTTCCGTCTATTGACATTCAGCGGGTGGGGCGCAAAATTTACCCTGCGTATATACAAAGCGCGCGCGCTCTCTCTCGCGGAATTGGGATTTATTCCGCGCGGTTTCGCAAAGAACGAAAACGGTCCAGCTCGCGTAAAATAGAGAGGGCGAGGGGGGGGAGAGGGGGGGAGAGAGAGAGAGAGAGAGAGAGAGAGAGAGAGAGAGAGAGAGAGAGAGAGAGAGAGAGAGAGAAAAGCAGAGAGTTGTTCAATAGACCAGACGATTACTGAACTGTCGGAGAATTATTTATGGGTTGGAGAGATGAAATTCGAATAGTGGAAAGCGAGGTGAGATGGTTTAGAAAGGTTTATTTATGCTCTCGGGTGTAAATGTGCAGAAGTGAAGTATGATTATGCAGGAGTGTGCTTAAAAATTTTAAGGACGTTAAATGGTTAGAGCTGTTACATTGAAATCCTAACGAAGGATTAATTAAATTGTTCTATTTTTAAATAGCGTTCTAAATATTTCTATTAGCAATTTTCATCTTTAATTTTTATAATCACGAAAAAGTTATTAAAAAATTATAATTATTAAAAACAAAAAAGAAAAACAAATAAAATATCTTATTTTTCCGTTTTAGTAATATTAAAATCATATAAAATATTTACAATTTTTTTCTATATTGTGCAGCATAATGAGAAACAGTAAAAGCAAAAAATAGAAGAGACAATGAGGATAGAAAAGTAAAACAAGAGAGAAAGAGAAATAAAGGGAGTAAGCATTTATATTGGATTTTCTTCACTCTCTAGCGATGAAATCTGTATTTTGCTACTGGGCTGATTTACGAAGGTACTTTTGTTATATTCGCTCGACGAAAACTTTTGAAGAACGAACGAGGTCAACATTTATTCGTTCGATTCCATTTGACGCCGAAAATGGTCCTTGTTTCTGACAAAATGTAGATAATAGTAAATGCTTTTTATATTTTCAATAGTGGAAAAACATTTTTTTATATTGTGTTGTACGATAATAAAATTTAAGTTTTCAACAAACTGTAATAGTCTACCTTTTTTACTTTTAGTATTGGTGTTTATAAAAATAATATATTTTGCTATCTCTATGAATATTTAATAAAATTTTTTGCCTTCAATTCCATCAGAAACTCCAACAAAAATAATTATAGATAGATAGATTTATTACTTAATTCAGTATGAAAATAATACAAGTTAAATACAAAAATAGTATTGAGTTTGTCATTATCAGGTGTCGAATTAATACAATAATTGTAATGTATATATATAATGTAAACCTATCAGTCAAACTCTAAAACTGCAGACAAAAATATTAGATGAAATTGTCGAGAGTAAATACGAAATAAAATTACATCGACAGGTATTTTTTAAATCTCAATGACCTCGTCAGGAAAACAAACATACCTAGGTCTGTAAATATAAAACTTAACCTAAATGTATATACAAATAAAACTCCAAAAAATATAAAACAGTAAAAATTACTAAGTCAAAAAACAAAAAAATAAATAAATAAATAAATTAAAGTAACAAAAAAACAATAAAAAATAAAAATAAAAGAGAATCTCTGTATTTGCAGCCAGATCACCGTCTATAGATTGCACAATGTGCATAGTGTATGACAGTCCAAATCGCACACATTCACATTAACCTTCTTTCATACTAACCATTTCCATTTTAAATACATACTTTCTACTTAAAATGATAAGAAAATAAATTAGGACTGTACACTAGCAACGAGGATGGTACAATAGCGCGGAATAAATTAGCAAATTAATAAATTAGAATAAACATACAGTGGTTATATTAAATTGGTCCAATTCAAACAGGTGCCAGTGCTCTGCCCTTTTAAAGCTACATAAAGGTGGGTAAAGTTTTGTAATGGAGGGCGGAAGGAATATAATAGGGAAATTTTTTACACAATAATAATGTAGATCTGATTACATAAAATTAAAGCTTATATTTAAGTTATGAAATAGTATATTTTTGTTCAATGCTCTTAGTCGTATAAATATTACTTTTAAATAAAAATACGAAAGTAAGAATAGAAAAGTACGCAAGAAAAGATAAAATATATAAATGTGTAGTAAATAGTAAAATTTTGATATCAAAGTGTTTAAAATTATTTTTCCATTTTCCAATTGAATTTTCAACTTAACCATATGAATAATAAAATTAAATTAAACATATTTTCTAATTTCATCCGCCCAGTAAAGAAAAACTAAATGTTATTGATTCAACATTAACCAGCACTTCGTAAATTATAGTAACAATTTTCAAATAAAAAACGATGAAATTTCAGTTTTCCAGTTAAAAAAATGCCGAGTTTAAAACCCCTAGCAGTTTAGAAACAACCCTTCATTTAAACGATTCACGGCTGAAATATGCGACAACTTCCGGAAAAACTCGTGATAAAAGACCTCTGCCCTACTGAAATAAAGTAGCGACGAATTGGCAGCGGTCTTTCATTCCAAACACACAGCCAAAGTTATAATTGCGCGGATATTCCGTCACACGGAATCCGCTCATAACGTAAAACTTTGTTCCGGCAATAAACCAGATTCGAGCGCGCGCGCAGCGCCACCCTGTATTTAGTCCAAACTCCAAATCTTCCCTCTCCCCAAAAAAGCTTAAAAATTGAAAAAGTTATATTCGCCCGGTTCGATCCGCTCTCGTAACGTCCCACCATATCGTTTAATAACTTCCGTAAAACAAACCGGCGACCGAAACTTCGCCGCAAAAATATCCGCGCTGCATGAGAATCCACATGTACCCAAACTGGGTCAGGATCCGCTCGCGCACTCAGCGCAA
The DNA here is from genome assembly GCA_030522745.1 of Eupelmus kiefferi. Taxonomy (NCBI): domain Eukaryota; kingdom Metazoa; phylum Arthropoda; class Insecta; order Hymenoptera; family Eupelmidae; genus Eupelmus; species Eupelmus kiefferi. Next base: position 4,504 of record JAPYZB010009073.1, on the reverse strand, counting down.
ATGTATAAATATGTATTGCATTATACGTCGCGTCGATGCGCTTCCGCACATACGCGCCCCGGCATTATTTATCTCGCCTGTTTTTAGCCTGTATTATTCGTCCGTTCCTTCTTCCTTCCTCAATCTTATTTCTTCCTGCGCGCTCTCGGAATCCGCGCGCGGGCCGTACGTGAGGTCGGCTGCAGCAGCGCGCGCGACGTTCTCGCAATTTCCGCAAAAAGGATTTTTCGAAGGGATTTTTGTCACGTCACGGCTGCATAGCGACTTTTCGCTCGAGCGTTACATTAATCGTCCCGCGGTTACCGGAGAATCTCGAGAGGGATACGGCTCTGAAAATTAGAGTCGGACTATCGTAGTGGTCGCGTCGCAGGAGTGGATTTGCCCGGAGAGGCACGGGAATTTTTCGGTTATTCCGCGTGTGTATCAAGACAAATGTCTTCGTCGTTGTTGCAGCGGGAAGCTTTGTTTGCTGGGTGGGTATATATGGTTGCGGGATTTTGCCTCGTGACTTTTTTAATAAATGAATGCATTTTGAGGTGGTTTTGTGGATGTTTTATTTTCGCTTGAAGAGAGTGCGACAAAAAATTGTTTTCCAACAATGGAAAAATTGTTTATGCTAAGTATGAGGCGTGATTTATGATAAATGCGAGACATTTTTCACGAGGTGGAGAGGCAAAGTTAATTAGATTAAAAGTTTGTTCTGTTGTTTATTTGAAAGTATGAAAAATTACCGAGCATAATGTGACTGTCATTTCGCAGCTCTGAATACATACGCAACTTGTTTGCCTAAAGTTTTTAATCAAGCGCCCGTTATGAAAAGCCTGTTTCCCGTGCGTAAAATAAACTTAATGCTATTCGCTTATTAATCACTCGTATTTAAACACATCAAGATAAGTAAATTCCAATAACAAATAAATTTAAATTTTTTAAATTGAGTATGTTAAGCTCGTCTTTATATGAGTTTTTTTCATTTGAAACAGCGCACTAAGTAATTTATTTAGGACACTATTTTTTACTTAACACACTATTTCCAAATTCTGAAGTTAAGTTTAGTATATTCAAATACCACAGGAAATCTCTCAATTAGCGCTTTTCATTTTAAGAAGTTATTACTTTTTATGAACATGTACCTTAAAAGTGGATTTTAAGCACATAAAGTGTTATCTTCATTTCACTTGTATCTCATTCGTAGGTTAAACCCCTATTTCACGCACTATTTGATCGGCGAAAATGGTCCAAATCATTCTAAAACACACGTCATTATAAAGTTTAAGTGTACGCTTGCTTCTTTCGCTCACAATCGTCCACTCTCGTTGAAATCACATTCTCTTCCAGTATTGAAAATAGCTATTCAGGACTATTGTTTTGTACTTCTTCATTCTAATTCGCTGAATAACTCACTCAGCATCTCATACTTTTCCACATCAACAATCTCATTGTTTGCAAAAGAGCACCTCCTGCAAAATGAGAAGCGCAGAACGAAAACCATATTTTCAAGCCGGAAAAACCGCATCAGCCGGCACACAGCTCGCCGCGAACAATGAATCTCCCTCGTCCCGCGCTGCATGTATCCTGTCCCGTGTATACGGGCGGGAGCCGCTCACGCCAGCCGCAATAACCGTTTATTTCATCTAAAAAGAAATATTCATTCTTCCCCTTCGCGGCGAGCGCTCGCTGGTGCCCCTCTGCGCTTTTCATATTGCCGAGTGCTTCGACTCGGGGCCAAAGGCTTGCAGCGAGAGAAGCCGAAAAAAAGGTGGGGAAAAAAATCGCTCGCGGAAGGCTCAAAGTCAAAAGAAAAAGCGGCCTCGATATATTTCGCTCACCGACTGTGAATATTCATTATCGCGCCGCTGGGCGCGTTCTACATATTTATCAGAGCTTTGCTCTTGGCAATCTTGAAAATTTCGCACCTACGCTCGCCCTTTTTTCCCCTCGGCTACGGCTACAGCGCGCAATAACCGCGATGGCTTTCTTTTTTTTGAATGCTGCGCACCTGGCCGCCTGTCTTCGTATATCGCATTTTTCTTCGAAATGCTGCTCTTTATTCCCGCGTCTGGGGGATATAACGTTGCGACATGCTGTGTGGTTTTGAGAGAGGTGCGGTCCTTTTTGCAGTTGTATACAGTCTGGGGATTTGCTTTGAAATCGCGAGGCATTTTAGCATTATTATAATAACTCTAGAGCATTATGAAATTAGAAGCATTTGCGTGAATATAATTCAATAATGCATTGTGTACGAGAAAATTGATAAAAAAGATCAAATATAGCTTGAGATTACACAAAAACAGTTGTAATTATTGTATAGAAGAAAATACCTCGGTCAGGTAAAAGTTGTAACTATTGCTAAGGATATATAACATTATATATTGTCGAGGCTTAATTTAAAAACGAACGCTATAACATTGGTCCATCTTGTAAATTCTCTTTAAAAGAAAACGGAAAATACATCAAGTTGCCGTATGTTGTAATCTTATTTCCACCTGTCTGAAAATCTAAAGCGTGCTGCGAGTCACGCGCGTGACTCAAGACTTTGCGAACGCGTCTTTATGCCTCTTTTTTTTATGATTTCAAGGTTTTTCAAAATTGAATCAAGCCCTGCAATTTCACTTTGCGGTCTTCTCGGCGGTAAATTTTTTACTTTTGCCTACTCTACTAGTACTTTTCTTTTAATCCTTTATTATTCGTTCTCTTTGAGCTTCCTATTTAGAATTCTAAAAATATTACACTTTTAGATATCCAAATATTACGATCATGCTCTTTTCTGCAATGCGTCGACGATAGAAACTCGTTAAAATTTATTTATTTTTTCGTGCTGTTAGAGTACCAACTTTATTGAAGATGCTTCGTGAATATTTATAAGCCCGGCTGAATGCAAAAAGTGCATTTCAGGTTGCTGAATAAATCTAGCAATGGCTTTGAGCATTTTACATATATCAATATAATATAACGGTTTATACTGTTAAAGTGTCCTTTATAAAAAAAAATGTACAGAGCTATTATTCGTATAACAGTATAAAAAGGGTCGCCTCTTTCATTTTATAGAAAAAAAATAGGAGATTCGAACACAGCAAAATGTCAATGGTACTTTGATACGAATATAAACGTGTATTTATATGCAAAGGTAGAAAATTATTCAAATTGCATCTCAAGCAATACTGATCATAGCAACTACTTATAGTTTAAATATTAATTTATTAATTACTTCATTTTATTGATCCTTAAAATATTCTTAAACTCTATAAAATGATAGGAAAGAATAAAATAATAATAAAACAAAAATAAGAAAAAGAAATAATCGATGATTTTCTATTCCTTTGAAGTACTCTGTCTGTCTGCTTCTCTCTCTCTCTCTCTCTCTCTCTGTCTTTCTCTCTCTTTTAAAATATTATTTTAAAATACTTTTTCTACTACTAATATCGATTATTTTATTTTGTTTTCTATTACATTTCGTATAACATAATGTACGCAATAATAAATTAATAAATATTCTTTCCATCTCTTTCTCTCTACCGCTTTTCCTCTCTCTCTATCTTCCTGTCCCTCTATCCAAAAGGCTTTATTAATAATGCTCTCGTAACCGCGTCGAAAACTATTATCCTCCTCGTCAGTATACTCAGCGCACTTCGAGACCTATAGGTATAGGTATATGGCGTATAAACGCAGAGAGCGCGAGAGCGAGACGAAACTGCTAAATTAAGGACCACTCTATGAGTCTCTCTTTCACTTCCGCAGGCACCCAAGCTCCGACGGTCATCGAAACAGCGATTTCTCATTACGTCGTTGTGCGCGTCTCGCAATTAATTCAAGCCAGCAGTCCGCGGACGTAACCGATTGTCCTACATTCGTCTTCTCGCGATTAATACGATTAATTATCAATTTTGCCGACGAAGGAGGATGTATGTTTGAGGGAAATTGAGACGAGGAACCGGGTCAAGCTGTAGGTGAATTTCGTTAGGGGATAATTGGATCGGGTCTTGAAGAAGTGAGATGGAATTTTTAATTGTTAGTGCAATCGGATGGGTTCGTTATGAGTTTAAATTTTTTCGTGAATCCAAAATTATGTTCAAATTTTTCTTGTGAATGATTGCTTTTACTTTAAACATATTTTTATTAAAATGCAGTTTTAATAATGTTTTAATATAGAGCAATTAATGCAAAAAAATATTATCAAATGGCAATAAATTTTTAAATATATTTTATGATCATTTTAAAATTAGAATATTCTCTGATGTTTTTTATGAAAGGCATTTTATTTATCGTTTTATTTATTCCGTATTTTCAATTAATTTGCATGCAAATTGGATGATATGTAAATTGTTATTGTAAAAAATAAATTTGATTATATCTAAAAATTCAAATATGAAATAATTAACCGAAACTATTTTTGACAAAAGGATCGACTGTTTTATGGTTATTATGTTATTGTTTTGGAATCACGAAGTATATGAATATGTGGTAATCTTCTTAATGTAAGTAAATATTGTTTAACACCGATAAGAAA
>JAPYZB010009052.1:0-13195 GCA_030522745.1 Eupelmus kiefferi | reverse complement strand
ATTAGAACGTAAATAATTATTTATAAAAAATGAATATGTAAAATATTTTTTTAAAAACTCGAATTACTTATTGAGTATGAATTCTTACTTAAAATTAAATTACTTTTTTATCTGAAAAACATAAGAATATGCGACTTGTGGATATTTTTTGACAGCTGCCATCGACCACACGCACTCGCTTCGCTCGTGCATGCCAATGTCGGCGGCCGTCGAAGAATCATCCATCGATGCACGATAGTCGGTGAGCTCAGGTTAGGGAATCGATAACGAAAAAAAGTATATGTCACTAAATATACTATTTACACGTGAATAATGCCTGTAAAGTTTTTTGTTCTATAAATTCCATTTCATTAGATGAAATATTAATAACGTTTACAAAGTGTGTTTGATGAAACTATAGGATACTTCGCACCCTAGAAAATGTACTTAGGATAATCTCATCTACTGATACGAGTGAGAAAATCACTAGTTGGCCACAGCGAGAAGCGGTATTTATTTCTGTACGGGTAACTCTCCCTTATAATAAAAATATGCGTATTATACCGACTGTGAGTAGTTCAATGAATTTAGATAATTTGAACTGTATTTTTTCTTAATATTGTAAGTAATATTCACTATTAATTAGTTCCAGTTTCAAGATGGAACAAAAAAGGTAAAAATTAACGAAATAATCTAGGAAATTGCATTATATCATGTAATGCAATTCTCTGTATATAAGTTAGTTGAATTAAATATTTTTTAAAAATAATAAAGTAATACTTTTAGATACGTTTTAATTGTACTCAAAAAATCTTACTATTGTATTGAATAAAAAAAGACATTTGGTTATTTTATTATTTTTATTTTCAAAAATCCTTTTTTTCTTTAGTTGGTAATTTTTCTTTATCTCAACAATCAAATGAATCCTTAAAACTAAACTTTACAAACAAAATTTTTCAGATCACCAACTCGTCTAAGCAGCAAAACCGATCAAAAGAGCTAAACTTGCCGCCAAAAATATCTCTCCCCGCCAATTTTTACTACTAATAAATACAAAAAAAATTTCAATATCACCGATCCTCTCGCCGAAAATCCAGCTCTCGAATCCCAATTAAATTTCGCGTGGGCACCATTCCCACGTCCATACATCAATTATAACGACTCGGGCGCCGCGGCGAAGCTCGTAAATAAATCCGGCAGCTCTCGCTCCGTCAAACCGCACAAAGCCCGCTTTACGAACTTAGGCGTCTCGCATTTCGTAATCTCACCCATCCATAGCCGGAAGCGGCCGGCAATATTTATGGAATCCCCGAAAAAGCAGACCGCGATAGAGCAAGTCAGACACACGTGGTGAGAACGGGGAAAATCGGTGACTCGGTGGGCGAAGAACTCGCGGACGCCCGGTAGTCTCTTAGCTGGGAACCAAAGTGGCCCCGTCTTCGCATATCGCGCAACAATTAGGTGAAAGGCGCAGCTCCCACAGGCTGACCCCCTCTCGTAGGAGCCGCAAAGATCGTTTAATATACACGGACGAGCAGAGCGCGGTTAGTGTGTCTAGGAGCCGGGGCTCTCTCGTGCTCGCCCAAGGGCTCTAATCTCTCGGTAGTCATGGAGAACGTGCCGCTCTTTCTCCAGTTCGTGCGAAGAGCCGGGATTCGTATCTGCAGTCAACACCCACACCTGTGTGCGCCGATGTGTAGAGCGCGCTGGAGATGGAGAAAAGGAGATCGAGCAGATGTTGCGAGCACCCGATTGCTTTGGATGGATGGATCTTGGCTATTGAGCTGATCGCCTGGTATTGCGGAGAGGGCTTTTTTTGAGCTTGAGAGTGGTTAATTTACGGTAGGCGCAGAGAGCTGGGGATTTCGTAATGCGCGAAACGCGTCGAGTGCTGGGAGGATGAAGTTATCAGCTGGAATTATCGGATGGATTTTAATTTTCGCGGGGTTATTTAGATGGGATTGCGAAGTTGGGATGAGAGGGGTATTAAATTGTTTATTGCCGAGTTGAATGTTTATTATCGGAGGTTTTAACGCTAGATAACGATTTTAATGATTTAGGAGTAGTCGCACCTTGAATCGAATGTCTTTCTACACTGTAAGTAGAAAATAGGTTGTAATGTCACAATGTAGCTCTATCAGCAATAATTAAGAAATAAATATCTATTTTTTAATAATAAAATAGAACTCTGAACTGAACTTTCTTTAAGTTGCTTTACCATCATGACTCTTACACAAACGATCAACTAATTTTCATCAAGACAAACCACACCGAAAAACCAAACCCAAAACACCGCAATTCTAAAACCTTCAAACCTCATCACTCGACGCCATCTCACCTCCTCGCCATCCCAAATCCACCCACAAAAGAGAAAACCGTACCTCCAAACCCATCCTTAAGATCTCTCCTCAACCATCCCAACGAAACCTCAGCGCAAAATCCCGCGAATCTCTCGCAATAAATAAAAGCTCGCTATCGCGGCTCTACACTCCGCCTCGCAGATCGTTCCATTCCATTAGATGCATTGTCCGTGATTCTCCTCGCTCGCTCTCGGATCGATTAGCCGGAGCTAGTCTCTCGAGAGGTGGGCGTGTCCGCGGGCATCGGGACCGCAACTCTATATACATCTCCAGCTCGCGCACAAAAGCCGCTTCCGCAGTGAAAGCGAGCCTCGCGGCGGCTACCGCTCGACCTTTCACCCGCGCGAAAATCCGCCTGGTGAGAGTCAAGCTCTCGCCTATGCAAGTGCATAAGAGCCGAGCGATTATGCGTTGATATATACAATCCAGTGGCGCGCTCGCGCGAGTTCGGTTAATTGAATGAGCGTGTAGATCTAGGCGTGCGTGTGTGTTTAGGCGGCGCAAAAATGGAAGCTCGCGCCCTGCGAGCGAGCTTGCGTAACTCCAGGCCATAAATCAGGGATACGTAGATTCGCGCTGTCTATAGTCTCTCTCGGACGTTAATGGATGTTACAGTTGCGCGAGTTCGGCTATTTGCTTTGGGGAGTAATGGCGCGCGCGTGCGCCAAACGAGTATATCAGAGGCGCGATATTCCGGCGGCAGTTGCGTCAGTATATATAAGGCAGAGCGGAGTTGCGCAAGCTCCGTGAATTTTAGCCCTCCTAACTCTCGATATATTCTGATTGATGGCCAAGCTGTGTTTGCTCAAGGTAAATAACGCGCCGTAAAACAATCGCGCGCGCGCATCCAAGAGCTGGAAAACGAGCGGGCTTGAGAGAGTCGGTAATAAAAAGGAGCTGTATATTTCTCGCTCGTCTCGGGAAAACCGCGCAATATTTCCACACAAACACATATACACAAATACATACACACACTGCTACAAGCACACACACAGATACATGTACAATTATATACACACATACACACACACACACACACACGCACACACACGCACACACACAGATACACACACATACACTTACACATATACACAGAGTGGTGTATACGAAATGTACAGTCGTTGCCCCAGGAGGTGAGAGCTGCTGTGTGCAGGTTAGATGCGCGTTTATCTCGCAATGCTCTCTGCACCCACTCGCGGCGCTCGCGTGCGATATGTATTAATTCGTTCCGCTTCCACCCGCGAGGCTTGCGTAAGCTTTCGCACGAGAGCTGACTTTCGGTGAGAGTGAGCTATGGGAGCGAGAAACTCGTGTGGTTTAGGATCGGCCCTTTAACAGACCGGCTGATGGGTGTGAGCCTCGCACGCGACTTTCTCCTCGAGGAAACGTTTGAGAGCACGGAGATGGGATGGATTTTTTTTTGGTTTGTATGCGGAGGTGGTTGATGGTTTGTGAATGAAGCAAAGACGTAATTACCAGACTGGAGCGGTGATAATTGAGTCAGCGAGACGCGGGGATTTTCGCGCTATGCTGGGTTTGAGGTGATGTTCGACTACCTCTTGTTTGCATGTATTATGTTTAGTCAGTGCGCTTATTATAGCAGGCTTTTTACATCGTTACGGCTGTTGTTATTTACATGAAATAAGTAAGATTGTATCTTTAGTACGAGGAGAGAGATGTTATTCAAAAGACTTGCTCACTTTGCGCTTCGTAATAATTACTTCAACGTCTCGACTCACACAGCCTGTAAATAGCAAAACATAATGATAAAAAGAAGCCATTTTGAAAGAGCGCGCGAGAGAGAAAAAAGGAATCTTTTAAATTCGAAAATGAGCGAGCCGATCATAAATAACGCCATTATTTATGAAGTATACCTCACGAGCCCGAGCAATTAAAAAGCATCAGCGCGGCATCAGAAACGAAAGTGTTATCCCGGTATACTCTATACGCTCTCTCAGCCAGCCACCTACGCAGTCTACCCTCGAGCGAGAAAAGTGCAGATACACTCGCGCCGGGCCCCAGACACGCTCGCGCAACATTATTCCTCTTCTCCATACTGCGGATATGCCTACTTAATTGCACTCGTGTACGTACAACGCACCGGGCGCGCTCGCTCTCGTGCGAACATCGCTTATTAAAGGCGTTTATAAGAGCGAGCTGCGCGCCGCCGGAGTTATTAGCCTGCCGAGAGTCCGTTTGTTTACCTTAGGCGAGATTTAGAGGCGCAGACGCGGCCGCTGATTGAAACGACTTGTCGAACAAGCCTCGCGGGGCCCCGTCGTGTACCGTGCCATTACAAGTGCCCGAGAGAGAGGGAGAAAGTTCGTCTTTTGTTGCTCCTGGACTGGTGCTTCTTCGGCTGTGAATCTCGTATGCAGATTAACAAATTGACGCGCGAGGCCATTGTTCTGCCGGGGCTTATTGTCTCTGCTTTCTTTCTGGCGCGCCGGGGCTACCCTGGCATTTGCCGTCTTAATAACACGTCGCGGGAGGCTGCTTTTTTGCTCGCCGGGTGCGGAGAGGTTTTCGTTTTGGTGAGAGGTGTCGTTTGGGGGAAGAGAATAATACGGTTATATACTTGCCTTTGAGTCGAGCTGGGAGTTTTGAGGTAATGATGACGAGGATTTATACTTACGATGTATATAAAGGTGTTAATGTCGGATTAGTAGAAAAGGGACCGTGTTTGGTCAGACGCCGATAAGATTCTGCTTAGTCTTGACTGCTTAGATGGCTTTAATCTGGAACTGACTTAGCTTTTGTGTGGATGTTGAGCTTCGTGTGTCTGAAGTGCGCCTTCTTAAGTGCGTTTGAACTGTGATAAGGAAAATTAATTCAAAGGCGCCGACTTGTGTCGTGTTTGTAGCATTCATAATGCGAGATTGCAGTATCTATGTCACTATTTTAGGAAGCTTGTCGCAGTATCTTTTAATGTATCATCTATGTAATATAAAATTATGGAAAATAAAAGATTTAAAAAATTATTGAAGTGACTGCTACTATTATATTTCTCTTTATATAAATTTTAAAAGTAAGTTTAGTTCTAAGATTTATTTCATGCAAATTTAACTACTTAGACATTTTTAAATTTTGATCGAGTGACTTTAATTTCTTAGCTATTCAGATCTTTAACGACCTCACTATCTTAATAAAACAGACATTGAAATAATTATTCCAGAAGTCGATAAAATTTGTAACGTCGCTGCTGGATGGTTCCAGCCACATTAACGCAAAGTTTACTCAACTGTCACAATCAATAAAACCAATAATCTGTATTACTAACTAAAACAACAGAAACATAAAATAAAATAAGTTTAACATACTACCTGTACAAACGCAAGCGTCTCTTTTTTTCCAGAAACGCGCGCGTGTGATCTGAATTCGGGAATCAAGGAGAAAAGGACGAGGGAAAAAGAGAGATAAGGCAAAACAATAAAGCAATCAAGCTGTATCTGTTCTACGACTTGGCGAATTTTTATTGGTAGATCGGTATGATGTGGTGCGGCGGATGTGTGTGTGTGTGTATGTGTATCTGTAAGTGTAAATGCGCACGCTGCCTCGATAACGACAGTCTCGTTATCATCGCCGCTGGCAATCATCGTATTAATTTCTTTGCTCTCTCAGCGCGCTCGTCGTCATCGTTCGGTGTGCGTCTCCTTTTTGAAAGGAGAATCGTGTACAATTCGAAAAAAAACGTCTGCGAGTGTATGTGTACGTGTGAGTGTGCTCGGTATTGTTGCGTTAAAAAAAAAGTCTTTTACAGCGCGCTAAAGCTAAAGCGATAGAGACTTGAGATATAGTATACACGTTTACATTGAAATAAAGTTTTGTATTTTGCTGTGTATTAAAACACCTGCGATTCTTTCGATTATCGATCACTCCTACGTTGCGCCAGTACTAGGTACAACAACACAACAGGACGCGAAACTACATTCGTAAAAAATCCGTGGCTTTTTTCAATCGTTATACATTAAAAACTTCTTTTTTTTTCCTCTTCTCGATCACTCGGGCCTTTCTCATCGTCATCGAGAGCTACATGACTAAGGACTATCCGATCGTACACTTTTATAAAATTATTATAATATATATATATATAATATAATATATATTTATACTCGTGATGTCCTATTATTTATAATATAATAATAATAATATTAATAATAATAATAATAAAATAATAATAATATTAAAAACGCCGTAATACGTTAAGCTATGTACAAAGCGCGACTGCAGTCTCATTTCTTTTGGAAAAAAAAAAAAAAAAAAAAACAGGGGGAGCTAGGGTATACAGAGTAGTAAAAGAGAGAGAGAGAGAATAAACACACGAAGAATAAGAACAAAGTATCTCTCTCCAGCATCGCTCTTGACCAATACATAAAAGCAAGCTCGGAGCTTGCTCTCGATACACATCGAGAGGCCGCAGAGCTGCCGCTTCGAGTATAAAATTAACGCTCGACTGGCGCGCTTGTTGTTTCGTTTCCGCAATAGCATGTAACGCGATACGCGGTCATCCTTTTTCCCGGCCACCGGCGACACTTTTCCCCCTCGTATACACGCGGAGCGAGCCTCTCGTGTAGTGGATCGGATTTCAGCAAAGGCCGAACAACGCGCGCGCGCTCCGCTCTGCTCTGTGTAGAATGAATTTCCGAGCTGCGATTACAATTTTTAAAGCGGCGGAATAAGGTGGAGGAGACTCTGGCTTGAGTTTCGAAATGGGAGAGTTGGCCGGCTGATTCGTTGGCATGATTTTGAGAAAATCGCGAATGGGTTTGCTCAGACTGTATATAGAGAATATACAAAGTGAGTTTCTCGTCAATCATTTGGATTAGGGGGACGGCGAATCGATTACTTTGCACCGCGTCATTAATGAAAATGATGCAGGTCTGCTCTCTGGCTGGTTCCGTTCTGCACTGAGAAGAGAACTTCTTTTTACAATTAACGCAAGCTTTTCTGATTCTATGCTGGATCGAATACAACAAATTTATCAACAACAAAGAATTCTTTCCTCAGTGCACCGACCAACCCGATTCCGAAACTCAACCACTCTTTCAAAACACAACAAGTTCGAAATCAAAAAAATCCAGAATCCAAGTCAAAGATCCTCGTTAACGCTGCTTATAAACCTCCTCCACCGCATCGGTGTCGCAGCCGCTTGCACTCGGAATGCAAGAACGCTAATAATTATTCGTGCCATCGCGTTCCTCTTGCGCCGTCGCTTCGGCGCTCGCTCGTCAGATTCGCGCGAGAGCGCACAATCAAGTCGCTCGGAAATTTCGCAAGCGCACGCGCCAGAGAGAGAGAGAGAGAGAGAGAAAAAGAGAGAGAGAGAGAGAGAGAGCCGTCTGGGCCCTCGTCGGCATCAGAAGAACGAGTTGCGAGCTTCGTGGCCGGAGGGCAGCCAGCGCTGGGCGTGGCTCTTTGGAGAGCGCGACTCACGGTAGCTTGGAGCGCGTTGCCCGGTAGCTTTTGCACTTTCTCTCTCTCTCTCTCTCTCTCTCTCTCTCTTTTTCTCTCGGCGTGTTATTACGTAGTCCAATTTCACGCGGCGGGCCCCCCGAGGCTGCTTGCTCTTGCTGTTCTTGCTGGCGCTGCTGGTTCCTCGTGGGCTGCTGTCTTGCCAAGGATGGTCAATTGCGGGGGGATGGATGGCCATGTGTAATTGCAGGATGAGAGGAGGTGAAAAGACGTCGTTTTATAGAGCGAGAGATAGAGAGAGAGAGTGAGAGGGAGAGTGATAGATGTAGAAGTTGATAGATTTATAGGTTGGCAGATAGAGAAAGAGAGAAAGAGATGTATGTAAAAAGGGACTGCTGGACTAGCGAGAGCGCGGGAGTTTTTTCATTATTATCTTTTTTTTTTATACTCTTTAAACGGAAGGTCCCGCGTCAATCAGCGCCGGTACCTAAATAGCGTTCATCATAGTAGTAAAAATATACGTGGTGTCACGCGCGTGTGTCCGACGACGACGAACAACGGCGGACGGACGTTTGTGTCCACAAAAAAAAAATAAATAAAAAAAAAAAGTAATCGGATTATGTGCGATGCAGGTGTGTGAAAGAAAATAATCTACATTCTTGTATTCTTTTTTTTTCTCAGTAGGGAGATCGGAGAAAGAAGACGTGTGTCCACGTGTAAAGAGGATTTGAGGATAGGGTCTGGATAAAAGGGGGGAGCGGGGGCACTGGCGAGTCGGCCGGATGGCTTACTAGTACCTAGAGTAGCCATTCGAATAGCCATTCGAGTAGCCGTTGGAGCCCTTGTAGGGAACGGAGTGTATGCTCCTGGAACAGAGATCGTGCCAAAACAAACGGTAAGGTGAGAGGGTGTGCCGGCATTTTTTTGTGTAATTTTTTTTTTTTTTTTAATTAAGTTAGTACCCAGCACCGTCGGCGAAAGTAGCCCGTCGCATGACCGTCGCACAGTGTCACCTCGGAAACTATGTCCACACACGGTATATATATCGTCGGCGGCCTCGCGTACTCGAGCGCTACTCAAAACCACAAGATCTACAATCTACTGCAGACGGTTTCTCTCCTCGTCGTTTTAAAATTACATAAAGTAGTATAGAAAACAAAAAACAAAAAACAATTAAATATCACAGTCGTGCAAAGATACAAGAAAAAAAATATAATAGTCGAGCGCGACGACCGAATTCGACGCGTGTGTGGTGCGCTCCAGGTGCGTGTGCGGACGGATGCTACTTTTTTGCGAGCGTCGTTTCGCCAACACGGGATCACATTATATACGGGATGTTCCGTTTAATTTTTTTCATTACGCAATAATGAGAGTTGTTAATATATATCGTAGAGTGCAGAGTATGTATATGCGGCATGCTGGGTATAGAGTCTGGGAGAATGTGTGTCAAAGCAGAGGCGATATGTAATACCATAAAACCCGAATAGAGCGATTAACGCGAGAGAATTAAAAAAAGTCAAAATTAAACGCGCGCGCGAGTGAAATGAATATAACAATAGATGGCGTCGCAAAAAAAGCAATCGATGCAAAAATAGCGGATGTGGTGGTCGGGCGTGGGTGTGTCTGTAGGGGGTGACATTACAATTGATTTTCATAGTTTCTTTTTTTTCAACATTTTTCGCTTTTTTTTTAACATAATTCGCGCGTGAGTGAGTGAGTGAGTGAGAACGTGAGATTGGGCAGGAGATTTTCCGAGCGAGCTCCCGCTCACCGCCACCCACATCTACAACAGAACAGAAAAAAACAAGACCACCGCCATTACACACAAGGTATCCATTAGGCGCGAGTCGCTCGCGCACAAACTACAAAACAACAGAACAACACACATTATATTGTATACAAGAAAGAGGAGGCAGAGTGCGGAGTAGAGCGAGAGTTACAGAGGCTTTTTAATGCTTTTTTTTGTCCTTTTTGAAAAGGAGCACGTCTCCGTTACACGATCTGCGCGTTATCCTTCTGATTTATAGGTTACGCGCGCGACAGAAAATATCATCTCGCCGAAGCGAAAGAGGAACAGGGAGGCCTAAGAGCAGTGAATTCTTCAGCGCGGCCTCCCTGACCCTCCCGCAAGCGCGGTGATTTGCGACGAGCCGAGACGATCAATTTCAGAACGTTTTTAAAGACTATACTCGCGACTTTTCGACACACTAGTGCTCTCTCTTTCTTCAGTCGAGCTCTCTGCTCCTAAAGAAATTAACTGAACTCGCTTTAACAATGTGACTTTAATGGGTTAATTTATGTTGGTAGCTTCGAAACGGACTTTCGTATTATTTTTGTATTTGAAAAATGAAAGATACTCTGTAGTCATTTATATTAATTAATAAGGCTCTGCCAATAAATTATAATGCGTACATAATATCCGTTTTTTTTAACTTTACTAGAATTTTTGAAAAAATATCAATATTGTTTGAATATTACCTCAATATTGTTGGAATATTACTTTAATATTGTTTGAATGTTACTTCAATATTGTTTCAATATTGTTTTTAGTAATTGCAGTTATAATAGTATTTCTATTTTGACAATTCACAAAGCATTTTCTAATTCTTTTTTAGCACATAAATTGAAAAATACAAAGTAGGCTCTTTGAAAAAGTAATGTAAATATGTATATAAGAATATTGAACAACTAATTGTAATATTGTCACAATATTGTACCGACATTCATTCCAGTAGTATTTCATAGTATTTCATATTCAAGTTAATTTTAATACTATTATGTTATGTTAAAAATTAAAATATATCTTTTTTAATCTTTCATCTCTGTTTCAAATAAAAAATATAAATGACGTAAGTACAGTACAATAATTAATTTCAATATGTATTAGTTTCTGTATTATCTTTATATTTTCCATACATTACTTTCAAACTAATGATTTTATCAATAATTATAACACAAATACAAACATATAAGACAAAATTTAAGATAAATTGTTTTACTATTGTATTTTGATATTGTACTTTACGAAATTATATGCAATCATCTAATTTTTATGAAAGTATTTTATAAACATTGACGGCTACTATGAAAACAATTAATTTCTAGCTATTTGGTTATTTAAATTTCATTCAATTTTTAAATAAAAAATATAAATTTTGTTCTTTGTCTTATTTCTTGTCATCAGTTTTTCCGAACCGTCGCGAATACGTAAGATAAAAGAACGTGCGGAATGACTATGACGCAGTAACGTATCATTAAACGTAATTGTACAAGTTGTGTTATTCTGTGTCCTCATGCTAATCACACCAAGAGATAAGTACGTTATTTTTCTATATTACAGTCATTAATATCAGATTTATACGTATATATATATTTTTTCGTGCAACTTGTTATTTGTTGATTTTCGTCCTCAGATACTATTGCGTAAGGTGCACATATTATTGCTTGAATGGATTATTATTGGAACGAATTACTTCTTCAAGTTCACTTTAGTCTCTGAGGACGAAGATCGTGTTACATCTTAGACTTCTATAAATACTATTTGCCTTCGAAAGAAATGAAATGAATGAATCCAAATTACCTTCTAAATTACCGATTTCATAAAAAATTTTCCACAAAATTATCAAAAAGCACTGGATTTGTTCATTTCCATTTTCTTTCAAAGTCACTTACATCCTACAAATGGTCCAGAAGGAAGTCGCGTACTCAAGATCAGCAAGGTATTCCTTTGTGCGACGGAGTCTATGTCAGCCGGCGAGGATGTGGCGCGACGGCCGCATATATGCATGACGCTCGTCGGCGCAATGCCATTTTTAATTGTCGCGCAATCGCGCGTTCCGCGAAAAAAGGAGGAAGCCGAACAAAAAGACAGCGAGAGAGCTCCAGCGAGAGAACGTCGCGCTTGAGCCCGAGCAAAGTCGACAAACCGGTTTTTCTCACTCGCCGGATACTCGCGAGGATCTCTCTGTCTCTCGTGTGCGCGCGCTCGCGGATTATAGTTATCGATCTCGTGCGTGCCATTGTCATCGGCGACGCGACTTCCTTCTGCAAAACCGGAGTAAAGCAGCCTTTCTTTCAGCGCGCGCGTGGTTTTTCGAGTCCCTCCCGGGTGATGCTGGCTCGGCGAGAGAGCCGTGACCTCGCGGGCGCGCGCGCGCTCAAAAGGCTGATTTACCGAAGAGAAGAGAAGAGAGGAGAGAAGAGAGGAGGAAGAAAGCAAAGGCGCGAGTGGGCGTGAGTATATATCAGTAAAGAAGGTTAGGGCTTATATTTCGTTTACCTGTGCTGTTTGAGGTTGTCCTGGCGCTTAAAGGACTTGCCGCAGACCTCGCAGGTGAAGGTGACGTCGTCCTTGTGGCTGCGCTCGTGTATCATGAGATTGTAGGGCTTGGTGAACCGGCGCTGGCAGTACTTGCAGACGAACTCGACGGTGCACTTGGCACGCATCTTCTGCCTGCGGCCGAACTCCCTGCCGTGCCCCTCCGTCTCCATTGGCATTATCGCGAACATCCTTATAAATTCCCACCGCTCGGGCTCCTCAAGAAAGAGAGAGAGAAAACGAGTATGCGGCCCGCGCCTGCGTGTGTGTGTGAGTGAGCGCTGCTGCTGCTGCCGCTGCTGCTACTCCCTCCACTTGGAAGTATATATAGTCCGCTGCGCTGCGCCGCTACCTGCCAACAGGACCAGAACAGAGCCACCGCTCGATGATGCCATTTTTTTTGTTGTTTTTTTTTGTAAAGTAGCCCGAGTAGCTGTTCATTCGCGCTCGCGCATGCCGTGCGCTTTTGAATGCTAATGTCACGGGCGCGCTATTTGCATGAATTATTCGGCCTTGGGTGAGGTATCGATCGATTTGCGATCGAGAGCTCGCCGGATAGGAGTAGGTTTCGTCGACGGGGGCATGCGCCTATTAATCAGCGGCCTCGGCCGTCGGTTCAATATTTACAGAATGGTAAACGAGCCGCCGCCGGCTAGAGCGTGCGAGCATTATAAAAAGCGCCCATTAAGTCGCCACGGGGGAGCTCGCGAGCTCGTTATGGGAGCCGTCGGGAAAACGCTCTCGTTATAGACCTGACGGTTTCCTTCTTTTTTTCTCTCTTTCTCCAGCGAATTGGAATGCGTCTGACTTTTTTATGGATATTTTTTTACTCGTGAAGCGGATGCTGCAAGTTTCTTATCGGGCGGAGAGATCTTCGGACTCGACGACAAGAGGAAATTAAGTGAAAATCCTAACACGTCATTGATGGAAAAAAAGTTCCGCTGGAGATTAATCGGTTTATTTAATTTTAGGGAGAATTGGATTTTCGACTTATCGGTGTTAAATTTATTATTCTAGTGCTACTATTAAACGTTACAGAAGTTTCAGTAAATTTATTTTCAAAAAAGTAGTAAACATTTTACATTATAGTATTTTAATTTTTGTTTCAAGAGTAATATTTGAATCA
>JAPYZB010009038.1:0-10071 GCA_030522745.1 Eupelmus kiefferi | reverse complement strand
AAAAGCTCTTTTCGAGCTTACGAAGCCGCAGCAATAACGATTTCACATACAGCCCCTTGCTCCTGCGATCATAAATATCTTTCAGCGCTGGTAATGCAGCGGAATTCCCGATATTTTCTTGTTCGGCGCGCGCGCGCCGCCTCCCTCTTTTCGCGCGTTGTACAAATGCTAGCCCCACCACACTTCATTTAGTTCATTATTTTCCCTGATTCTTATACAGCGAGAAAGCGCCCCTCGACGAGAGCCCAGATAATAAAGCAATTATACCGCGTGAAAGCGTCGGGGAGTTCGCGCGTTTTTCCGTAATTTTTCTTGGCTGCACCGAACATCGGCGATGAGATTTTATTGCGAGCGGAGAAAACAAGGCTCTGCGCGGTAAAACATTTTAAAAGGCGTTGCTTTGAATATTTAATTATTTGTGAATTTTGTTTTATTTATTGATTTTTTGTTTATGCATCCTATTACAGAAAAAGTAAAGAAAAAATAATTTTGAAAATAAAAAACAAAATTAATTATTATTGCTAGTTAACGTAAGGTTCTCTCAAAGCTCTCGAAAGTGATTAGGAGATCTATCTAGACCCCTAATGCAGTTAAGTTTGAAGTATAAAGTTTACTGCAAAATATTATTTGAAGGCCCTGAGTTTAGTAATTTCAAATAAAATTTGTATTTAATATATCATAAAATTACTAAAAAATAAACGAAAAATACAATAAAAAAAATAAATTTCAACAACGTACATTTATTCAATGTTAATATTAATTATTTCAAGTTAATAATTAAAAGAGAAGCTTTATTCATTTTCTAGATAATGATTAAAGAAAATTTAAAGTACAGTGCAATTTAGGCTTTATTTAATTTAAAAAATTATAAATAGTTATGTAATACCAAATTATTTGTTAAAAATCAAATAAAAAAATGTTCCTTTGAGTCACACTTTTACTTTAAAAGCATAAAAAATTTAATACTTGATCGAAAAACGCGCAACCCTTTGACTCTCTATCTCCTCTTAAAATTAAATCACCCTGCATTTCATTCGCTTCAAGAAAGCATTGCGACATAATCACGTTTTCAGGGCACTTAAGAGCTCTCGACGAGGTCATGAGCAAACCACGATCACTGCCACACAGCTCCTAGTTCGAATGCATCTAGCAAAAGTAAGTAAGTATTCTGACCATGACGATGAAGCTTTTTGTGGGTGATAATAAATTCAATAGCTTGCTCGTAGAGTTACAAAAAATTTTTAATATTTATTAGCAAATTTTTAATAAAATCTATTACAATATAAATCTATTAATCAACGAATAATCATTATATTAAAAATGTTTAATTCTTAATTCTTAGTAGTTTTAATTCTTTACCATAATTTTTTACATAAAGTACGATTTTATTTAATTTAAAATCTTTATGTATCTTGATAAAAATATATTACTCGCTGATTTGCCATAAAAATCATACTGTATGGCGTCGTCACAATAAATATTATTTAAACTATTAATAAAATATTAAAATTGCCAAAGTTATATGTAATTTATTTACGTAAATAGACAGCTCTATTGTAGCACAATTAAACACAACTATACAACTTACATAACAGTCAGATTACATGGATAACGCAACTAGTACAATCACAGTCTTAAAACTATTCTAGATTTATAATCTATTCAAATTTTCTTAAAGATTTTTTTCTAATATAAAACTTGATTATGAAATACATTCTAAAAGAATCTATACATATTGAAGCTAGTATTTTATTACAATATTTTGGTACTGGAAAAAATCTCTGAACGAAGAACTGTTCTTGACTGGTATATATGTTGATATTCTAATATTTATTGAAATAGACTTTTGTTATCTCGAAATTTATGTATAGCACAATAGTCTGGATGTTCGAATTTTAGAAGTCCCGTAGTGTACAGGGATTTATCAAAAAAAGAAAATATCTTACTTTTTGTAATCGTGTAAAGTCTGCATAATTTCTCACAAATAAAACATTAATTTCAATTTGAAAATAAGTTTATGATATCAACCCAATGTAAAATTTATGTTCCGTTCGACCAATGTCGTTATTCACATAATGTCCGCCAGTTTGGAATTACAGATTTATGACAATAAATTGGAGATATCTGCAAATTAAAAACTTCATTATTATTGAAAAATTAAAAAAAATGATCAAATATTGATAAAATAAACACTCGCAATTCACGTACTGGATTTTATTAGATCAGCGACAAGTGTTCCACATACAAATCGATAATTTCTGACCTGTTGAGTATTATTGCATAATATTTTGAAAAAAAATTGATGGATAATGTCGTCTAATAATGTCCTTGTAGAAGGCATCGATCAAAAGCTATTGTAGCGACAAAAAGTCTAGAAATTGATTACATTAAACACGAATTGTCAGAATATTATGAAAAATTATATACGTAATTATGCAATAGACATACTGCTGTTAATTTCTTACATGAAATAACTAACACAGTAGATAAAAATCGAGTACAATGTAGTTAAGCTAAATATTCCAATCATTTGACAATTAGGACAAAAAGCATTTTCGTTTTCGAGTTAAGAACTTTCACTTTTGAAGAATTAAAACTTTTTAATTTACTTAATCTAGTATGCACGAAAAAATATTTAAATTGATTTCAAATATTTATGTTAATTTAGAAAAATGAAGATATTAATTGCAAATATTTTGTATAAAAATCAACCGGACCCTGGTAGAAAATTAACTACCAGTTGCCCATATTAACCTAAATTTTTTGTTCAGTGGGCAGATTTTATCACATACTCTGCCCAGAAATCCCGTGTGCTGACGACGTTTTCTGGGCAGACTCTGCCCAGATTCTGTTAGAAGATGACATGCGCGCACATCTGCCTATTGGGAGTGCTGTAGGTGTCGTTTTCTACACAGAGTGTCTTTTCGAGGCAAGAGAACTCAAGCGTGATGTTTGATGATTTAGGATTTATATGCACAGCTAAGTATTTTTCCGCTCCGTGTTACGCTACGTTTTGTGTTTTATTTAGATAGTTACTTGTGACTGAAAGGGCACGAGATGGGCGCTTTGATTATGCGGATCGAGAAAGAGATAGAGAGAGAGAGAGAGAGAGAGAGAGAGAGAAAATCATATGCGTGCATCTACCTATTGAGAGTGTTGTAACTGTCGTTTTGTTAAACAGAATTTGGTGAAATGTCTGGGCAGATTACGTTAAAAAGTCTGGACACTAGTTAGTCAATAAACCAGAAAGTATGGTCAATTTTCTACTAGGGGAATTATTACATTTAGAATCTGAATTTTTAATGGCCTGTTAGGATTTTTTTAAAAATAGTATTAGAATTAGTAGTATTAGTAATATTAAAATTTGTACGAAGAGATATACTATAAATCAAAAATCATTGTCACGGAACGTATGACTTACATTTTCTAGAATTTACTGTAGAATTAGGAAGTTTCAAAATATTACTTTACAATTTCTCACGTATTTTTTATCAAAAATTTTACCTTAATACAATTTTTATTGACATTTTAGAAATCTATATTTTTGTGTTATTGCAATGATTTATAAATTATTAAACAAAAATAAATTAACCAAAAACTACTTTAAAATAACTGTTATAAAAAATATTCAGCATTAAAATTTCCAGGTAAAATTATACGGAGAGAACTAGCTTAATGAAATTTTAAAGCTTGCCTTTTTATAGCTCTTGAACGAGATCAAGAGATTTAACTTCAAAACATGCACGTCCATCGCATTAAGTACTTCAATTCGCGAGCTAAGAAAGATATGGATTCAGCGTTCTATACGGACCTATATAAAGTGAATCTTTCTAAAGATATAGTGCATTTCTCGAGATTTCAAATCCCAAAGGAGAAAGATAAGTGAGACGTGACTTTCCACTCGTAAAGAGGTCGAACAAGAATACAGAACTTTGCTTACAACTAATGTTAAATATCGTTAAATTTTAGCAAGCTAGAAAAAATTGTAAGTTTGTGAAATTGAATAATATGTCTAATACTGATAAATGGTTCAACGTATACAACACTTTCATCATTTAAAAACTTTATCTGATTACATATCGTTTTTGCAATTGGGGAAATCTGTCTACCACATTGTGTGCTGCGCTAAAGCGAATTTCGAGAAAAAGGTCAAAACTATGCCACAGATAAAGCGCGTTTGAAACTCTGATATCAATGTGTATCTTTTGTACTTATTATTCTCCTCGTGATTCAGAAATAACTACCTATATTATTTGCGATTGGCGCTCGTTTATTTAATTCTCTCCACAACGACTTTTCATAAAATTATATTACGACACAGTCGCATATTTATAATTTTAAAAATACCAAAATGCCAGAAAAGAAATTAACCCAAGAAAAAATTTAGCAGCCAAGACCGAAAGTTTAACTCCTCGTGCGCCAAGTGAAAAAAATCAGGACAAATCTTAATTTTAACGAAACCCTCCGCGAGTCCTAGATATTCAAGTGCACAATTTTAATTTCTCAAAGTGAGTAAATCGTCGCGCTCTCGGAGTTGCGAGCGCAGAAAATTACCCGGACTTTTTCGAAACCGAGAGTAAAGGAGGAAAAGTAACTTAGACGAAATAAAATCCCGATGCAGACCAATTTAAGGAAAGGTTCGTTTCACCTTCTCCTTTTATTTTCACATTGTCTCCGGCTTTATTCTCTTTTCTCCTTTCTACCCTTATCTAGCTTTAAAAAGTGAAGGCCAGCTCGTTTCGCCACGTGAAGCAATAAAGCCCGGCAATGAAAAGGGCGAGCTGCAGGGGGGAAACTACGTGCAGATACGCACATCTCTACATCTACGTGCCGGCTGTTTAATTTATTTCCGTTTCCCGGTGAATCGATATTACATCAGCATTTTTTCGAGAGCAACGGGAATTCCATTTTGCTTTCCTGACAATTATTCGCATATTTTTATATATAGTAATGTCTTGATCTGGTTACGATGAAATTATGCGTCATGTGGCTGTTTGCATGAACTATCGTAAGACTAAACATAATAAGCAACCAAATTAGTTGCTTATTTAGCTGCTGACTTTTTAGTTTTTTTCAAACAAACTGTATATTTTGAATCCCGCTTATCTTGAAAACAGGTCAACCGGTTGCAATTTGAACTACTGTATCAATCTCGGTTCGGAACTTAACGAAAGTAGATTGAGTCCGAGTTTGGTTGGCCGCGTATATCTCGTCGCAAGCAGCACCGCCATTCAATCAAAATCATGTCAACCGAAAGATCTTATTGCGCTCGACGAGATTCGCGCTGAAACAGTGTTAGCCTTTAGAAACGACGTTAACCTTTGTGCTAAGCGAATTCATATTGTGAAATAATATACGACAAGCAAATTAATTATTAATTAAATCTTAATTTATGTGATGATATTAATTAAGGTATAATTAATAATTAATTTATACGTAATAATAAAGAGATTTTTATTAATTCTAAACTGATTATTTGTTCGGGCAACAGTTTAATTAATTACTGGGGCAATAGGGCAAATTTGATTCTGTTTTGAACTAAAATTGTAATTTAGAGACAGTTATTTCGAAATAAACGTTTTAATTTTTCACGTACTTCGGCAAATAAACGAAAAATATAATTAGGTCACATTGTTGTTTTCGACAAAATCTCATTTGTAAAAGTTACAAGCTTCTGAAGTTTTCGAGCTTTTATGTATATATGCAGCTTTACGTGACGTCACAAAAGGTGATACGTCTCGTTTAATTAAAAAATCAAAAAATATGACCCTATTATTTGTGAATCAAGTACATTAAAAATGAAATAAGAAAATGCGATACCGTTGTCCATGAAAGTATAATAGATTTATCAATGAGTCTCGAAAACCTTAAATTAAAGTATTTAAAAAATGTTAATAAATACTTTTTGCGACTCCATCGTCGAGCATCGAGAAGGCAAATTCTTCGTTGAACTTTAATTTTTGCATGCTTTTAGGTATACAGAGCAGATTCCAGCTTGAAATTCAAATAAAATACGCTTTTCAACCGCTCTTGTTTTTGTCTTTTCTATTATTAAGAAGTAAGACAATTTGAAACATGAAGACTTCCTTCCACTTTAATAAAATCACGTAAAGAAATAATTCATAAGACATAAAAAGATGAAAAAGTTTTTGTTAGAAATTGCGGGAAAGTTGAATAGCAAAAGTTCCAAGCCGAAAATGATTTCTTTTTTTTTAGATATGGTATCAAGAAATTTATGTTTTACTAAAGGAAACAAAAGTGATAATAAGCCTCTATTTGTAATTCGTACAATAATTAAAAATATTATAAATAATTAAATATATCAAATTATCAACAATAAAACCTATCGATTCGCATAAACAGTCCACTTAACCACATCGCAATAAAAAATCTTCACATCCCAACACTCTAAAAAAAAAGTCAAGCAAACCAGAAAAGCAAAGCTCCTTCTCCTACGCATATCACTCAACCAGCCGAACTCTCGACCTCAAACGCAAAGCAATAATCATCCGCTCGCCGGCAGCGTCATAGCTACACACTCGGCCTCGTCGAAAATCCCCAGCGCGACGCACAAAACGTCGTACGTAAAAAAGCGCCCAATCGACCCGGAGCCGGCGGAAAAAATCCCGGAGGGAGGGGGGGGGGGGGAGAGAGAGAGAGAGAGAGAGAGAGAGAGAGAGAGAGAGAGAGAGAGAGGGTGAGAGAGAGAGAAGAAAGGAACTCAGCTGGCGGTGCAGCCGGCTTTTATATCCGCGACGTCAAAGAGCGCTGCGCTCTGGAATTCTGGCGGCGCGCCAGCCAGAGCCGGAAAAATAGGTTATCGATCAAGCCCTCCCTCCTGCACCCCTCTGACTGCTGCTGCTGCTGCTGCAGCCGCGAGAAGTCAAGATGCGCGCCGGTTGATGCGTCGACTTCTCGTTTTCCATCTCTCTCTGTGCGCGCTGCTTTGAAGGGCCTGTCGCTTTTTTTTCACTCGCGTTTCTAGCAGGTGGGATTTTCGATTCTCGGGTGAGATTTTTGACGGCTTTTTTTGCCGGCTGAACTTTTTCGAGATGTCTAGAGAGCGATTTGCGTGAGTGAGGATTACGGTTAGCTCGAGTGGCTGAATGTTTGCTAATACAGTGGATTGGGAGGCTGGGGATGTTGAAGTGGCTTTGAATGAGTGATGAAGAAATTGGTAGATCTCGGAAGATTTTTTTTTTGTTTAAATTTCATTTAGATTAGCGGGATGGTGAGTGACAAGCAATATTCTTATCGAAATTTAAACATTAGATATTACTTAAGGAATGTAACAAAATATAATAAAGATATTAAGTTACTTTGTTATTTAGGATTCTATATTCTATAGATATGTTTAGGATACATATAAGAAATACTGATAGGATATCTAATAAGTAAAGTCTAAAATACAAATAATAAAAATTTTTAACAAAATCTCCTTTTATCAAAATTAAATTGAACAAAACCTAATCTCGTAATGGTACGTTTTTATAATGCATAATCCAATTCTACTGTCACATAAAAAACAAAAAAAAAAATATTTCTTTGAATTACAAATGTTTGTTATTTGTTTAAAAGCTTCTAGTAATAGTATTATTCTGAAGAAAGAATTATTATTCTAAGTTAAAGACTTCTGTTTCTAATGCAAACGAGAAGATATTATTGCTTTAGCTCCTTAATGCCGCAGCATTTGCATGCACCTTTGAACTTTGCTTTGACCATTTTCAGACTATTTGGGTAAAGAATACAAAGTGGATGTCTTCTTTTAGCCTCTGGGGTACTAATGCTTTATTTATTTCTTGCATATAAATAGACGAGAGTAATGTAAGTACTATTGTCAGTAAGTACTATTGTCATGAACTTTCAAAGCAAGAAATAAAAGCGGATTCAATAATAGCGTTAAAATAACTGCAAAAAAAACAATTGCAAAATGCTATTGTGATTATAAGTATTTTAGGAAAAGATTTTAGAATTAGGTTTACGTGGAGTGAAAGTTACAATGAAAGTTACAATGAAATATAATTGAATTATATTTATTTAGAAATTCTGCAATTCATAAATTTCGAAAGTGTATATTACTGTTTCCAGAAAAAGTGTTTACATCAGTTTTAGAAAAATGTAGAAGTGCAATTTATTTATTAAATTTTGATTTTACATGTTATAAAAATACTATACATAAACAAACTTTATCAAAGAATTTAACTACAATAAAATGTTTTTATCATTTTATCCATTAATCCAATAAAACTAACTTAGATTAAAGATTCAACTTAAAAAATAATTATCAAGTATCAAGATAACTCATATTTCTATATTTTTAAAATAAATTATATACCAATACATAAAAATAAAAAATTTTTGTAAAACAATACATTTTAAGCCAAACAAAATATTTAGCAAATTTGCTCCACTAACAAAAAATAAATAAATAAATAAAAAATACCATCAACCACCACCAGAAAAAAAAAACATTCGTCACTCGCGCCAACATTCCATTCATTCCAACCGCACTCCAGTTTTTCCATCACAGACATCATACTCGTGCGGTTCGAAATCCGTTATCTATCTCGGGTACCGGAAGTCGCGCGTTTTTATTTCCTGCGACTTTCGGAGAGCTCGCGCGCTCGCATCGGCTAATGAACTATCATCGGACGGGCCCGACGAGTCAATAAAGACGCTCGAGCGAAACGAACTAATTTCAATTACGCGCGTTTTCCCTTTGTTCCTTTTCGATTTCTCCGGCTCTCGGCTTTCCATTGTTCCTCGAAAATTGAACGCGCCGATTTTTAGCTCCCACTCTCTTTTTATCTATCTATCCCGTTTGCTCTTGGATAAAGAACGTCAGCCGGTGCTTGGGTAATGAATGGATCTCGCTGGAAATCTGATTGGTGATTATTCTGAAGATTTTTGATTTTATGAACTAAGTTGGATGTGCGCAGTGTTGAAATTTAAAATGAACTGGCTGAATCTAAACTGGTGTCTGTTTCTCTTGTATCAACAAGTAGTAAGATACTTGATAATAACCTGAGTTGCGTTAAAAATTTTCAACAAGGTAATTCAAATTGATCTACATTGGAAATGTAAAAGAGTGAAAGTATGTCGAGGTAACAGTTTTACATTTATCCAATAAACACGGTGTTATCGCAGTTTAACTGCTAAATGTAAGCGTATGCAAAAAAATGCTTCCTATGTATAAAAATATAGTAAATATTTAGCGGCACATGCCGGCACAATACAGGTCCATCAAAAAAGCACCAACGGTTTATTAGATAGAGATCCAAGTAAAAAGTCAAATAGGCCCTAACTAGACCCTAAGGTCTAATCGTGAAATAGTGGAATGAGTGGCCTATTGTATTTTTATGTGCATACAATTACTGCAAAGCCTTTATTTTGTTATTATGAAAATAGTAAATAAACAGTTACAAATCTAAACTTACCATATTTCACCAACAAGCAAACTTTTATTTCCCACCGCAGAACCAAACAACGGAATTAAACCAAGTCACGGAGGCACTTCGGCCGAGAAAAACGGCAAAGCGCGCATTCAGCCAATGCCGCTGTAATCGCGAGCGAAACAAAAAAAGAAACGTACGAAGAAAGCCGAAACTCAATTTATCATATCGCGCTCACCTTTCCACCCTCGCATGAAAAATCGTCGGTCCCTGATGTCGGCGGCGCGCGAAATCAGCACACACAGAAGAACAATCGAATCATCGAAAAATTACCCGCTCCCGCACAAAAGCCAGGAGAGTGGGACAGGGGGAGAGAGAGAGAAGAAAAAAATTCAGACAAGGACACGCCCCGGGGCCAATTCCTTCCTTCCTTTCTCTCCCCGGTCAATCTTGAGCTTATGGGCTTCCGCGCGCGCTCGTTTGATTATCGGCCCCACGAAAGTAGGCCTCTATATAGCTCTCCTTCTCTCTCTCTCTTGCTCTCGGAATTTCAGTTATCGTCCTCCGTCGCTTTTTTCCCCGGAGCGCGCGTTTTTTTTTCTCTCGGTGCGATAAGGCGAAGGGCGACGGATCGCACGCATGGATCGACTACGAATTGCTCCTACGAAATGCTTTTGTC
>JAPYZB010009037.1:0-10396 GCA_030522745.1 Eupelmus kiefferi | reverse complement strand
CCGGTGGCATTGAAAACAGTTTTAAAAACGCGGGGGTTATCGGTTTAGCCGTAAATTACGAGGAGACACTGCTTTTTGGACAGAATCCAAATGTCGCCGCGGACGAGGGTCACATACTTCATTGATCTCAGCTTTTAAATTGCAATTTTCTGCAAAACGTCATTAGTTTGCCTCCCACAACACCAATATCCATACATATATATAACCTCCCCGATAACAGACGCTAACCCTCGCATTTGTATTCCATCTGTTTATCCCCCCTCCCCTTTATTACAGCATCCATTCATAACGGCATAAATAATTCATCTCGTCCCCCATCCATCCTGAAAATCTTTCCAGATATT
The DNA here is from genome assembly GCA_030522745.1 of Eupelmus kiefferi. Lineage (NCBI taxonomy): Eukaryota > Metazoa > Arthropoda > Insecta > Hymenoptera > Eupelmidae > Eupelmus > Eupelmus kiefferi. The sequence continues at coordinate 10,052 of JAPYZB010009037.1, read as the reverse complement.
ATCAGAAAAAAAGCTCATCCTCTCGCTCCCCGGCGTCATTAAAGCCCTCTCCTCTTCCTTTTTTCTTTTTCCGTTCTTTTTTTTTTCGTCGGCGTGCAGAGAGGCGCAGGACCACCCTCTGGTTTTTTCAGCGTCTGCAGCGGGAATCTCTTGTAATGCTCTTTTCTATTCTTTTTCTGGAGGCGCCCCGCGCGCGCAGGCGTCTTGATAGGAAGTCGTATAAACGCCGGCAGTGTCGCGGGCAAGGCCGCAGTTCGATTGAATTTCGATATTAGAAAAGTGTCTTGATGGCTCTTTGGAGTTTTTTTGGGTGGAGAGGTGATACGGGCTGTTTGGGTGCGGGTGTATACGTGGTGAAAAGTTTTTAGAAATACATACGCAGATTTATGAGTAGAGTTTTCGAAACTTTTATATGAAAATAAAGTTGGCTTACCGAGATAGATGCTTCAGTTCGTTTTTCGAGTTTTATAGGGATTGATATTTTAATTATGTTTAATTAAAAGTGCGCACAATATCAAAAGAATACTTAGCTAATTCATGTCAAAGCTGTTTTGAAATATATTTTTATTTGGTTTTAATATCAGTAAATGTTAAATGATTAATATATTGCTGTGTTATAAATAAGTTTTCGATTACACTTACTTATAAATGTAATTATATAAATCATTTTTAAATTTAATTATTTTTTCGAAATTAAAAAAAATCCATTTGTACGAATTGGCCTCGGGCCCGGAATCGATTCGCACAAATCACAGTGCCGAATCGTACATATAATTTAAACAGCAAATTTGTTGAGACATAAAAATATTAAAAGTGCAATTTTAAAACAATGTACTAGTTTTTACAAAGATATAAATATATTTTATAAAAAATATTCTAAATATTTACCTATTTTTTACTAAATAATACTCACTGTTTCATTTCTTGCATATAAAGGACATAGAAACAGAAATACATATATAGAGTTAAGATAAATGTTTATTATAAAGATTGCTTAGTAATTTATAACGTAAGAACTCGAAAGGTAGAACAGCGGTTCACTTGAATTATAACAATATATAAATTTCATTGATTAATCGCTAAAGAAAGCAAATTCTAGCCTGCGCGTAGGCACGTCAAAGTAACTCATACATATCTCGCTAGAAAAATCATTGCGACGGCGCGCGAATTTACGTAGGACTCGGCATTGTTTTGCCCGGCTCTACAGCTCATTGTTATTAAGCCGCACCTCATTAACTTTTAAAACTCTCGGCTCTTGGAACTTATTTCATTGTCGAGAAATTCATTAAAAAATTATAATACCCCACGTTAAAAATGCCTACCTTCAAAGTAAAACCTCATAAATTAAAATTCTCTAAATACCTTAATACCTAATACCTCCGTTTTATAAACCATTAAACCGCCTTCTAACAAAAACCCTTAAAAAAACCACTTCCTACCAAACCACGCAAAAGAAAATCAAACCACACGCAGCACCTACAGAAATCCCACAACCGCCTCTTCTTTAATCCAACCCGTATACACCTCTTACTATCGTCGCGAAATTTAAATTGCCAATCCGCTGGCACAGCCGTGTATGCGTTTTTCTCTCTCGAGCGAAACTCGCCTCGTCATTCTGCACGTCGCGTTCGCGCTCTTCTTGAGAAATTTTCGGGCTCGCCGCGGAATACATTCAGTCATCGCTATATATTCCTGAAAAAAAAAGCAGGGGGAGATCGGAGAAAGTGTGCGCAACGAGACGCGAATGTCGATGGGCCTTCTGGGAATATAAGGAGCGAGAAGAGGGCGGAGACTTTTTCTGGGACTTGAGGGTACTTAGATGTGAGCTTTTTTATTTTATGGAGCGCGCGTGATGTTCGACTGGTGGTTGGGGACGGTTTGATGGAGTCTAGGTTGGGATTAGGGGAATGGATTTAGGTGGGTGTTTGAGTATTGGAATCGCTGGGCTTTCCTGGGGTTTTATGGCTCTCGGCGTTTTTATTCGTTTGACGTAGTAAGCTTATGTTTCTATATTTAACAGTCTTAGAAGTAGGTAACTTTTTTATTAAACATTTCACCGTTTTAACCATAAACTTAGAACTACCAAAACACAAGTACGCTAATAAACCTCAAAAGAAAAAAAATCTCCGCTCATCTACATTTCAATCGTCGCTCCACTCGAAGAACACTCCAGCAGAAAAAAGCGCGTCGTTATGCACGCTCTCTCGCCGATACGTATCTCCTCGACTATACCTCTCTCTCTCTCGACCTCCTCTAATTGTGTTCTATTTATCAGGCTCGACGAGGAAGAGGAAGTGTATGTCTCTCTCTCTCTCTCTCTCCGTTCATCTATTGCTCTCTCAGCCGATCTACCGTCTATATACACAGGCGCGAATCACACGCAAAGTTTTCTAAATAGAGGAAGGTGCGTTAACGGCACTCCGCGCACCTGGAGGGCTTTTGTTCTCTACGCACCTGTGAATGGCTCTCTGATTGATTCGCGCGCAATGGCTTAGTTTTGCGCGAGAGCTGCAGTTGCTGACGATTGTCTGACTCGAGTATTCTGGCTTTTATTTCGGGTTTATTGGCTGGATTGGAGAGGCGCTTTTTTACCGAAAGGAAAAGGGGAGAGATGCGTTTATTGGGTTTTCATTGTTTTACGGTTGGGAGAGCGGGGGAGTTCCTGTTTTATTTTACCTGCTGAATTGTGTTTTGAGAATAGGTGAATGGGAAAATGTTCAATATTTTAGATTGACTGTGGTGTTTGGATTTGTAAGGCGGGTGTTTGTCGCGTTGCTGTGTGGATGAATCAGTGAGGTTTGTCGAGTGTTTTCTATTATCAATGAGAAATGTAAATATAGAATGGAGATGTGCAGTTAACGAGTTGGTTATGCATTTGTAATACTTTATCACATTTTTGTTATAAAATTGAAAGAGATTCTTCTGCTTGTTTTATTAATGGTCTGATATTTGATTTAAAATCTGTGTCTGGAGATTATGAATAAAACATCCCCGTTTAAAATTATTTTCCAATGTAAATGAATTCAATTTTAACTCTAAAATAGCTTTATCGATAAATTCAAATAACTTTCAATCTTGATACCTTCCACAGACGCACAATTAGGGATGTCGCGGAACACGGGTCCCGGCTTGTACGAGTTCCTCATGGAGGCGGAGCTCCAACAGTATTACCCCGGCATCAAAGGTAAGCCTCAACCTCAAACTTTCCTCCCAAAACCATCAAACACAAAACTAACATTCTCAAAATCTCCCACAGGCGATCTGAAAGTCCAGAACACGGCGCAGCTGAAATACGTGACGGAGGAGGACCTCTGCGGCATCGGCAGTACTTCCAGAAGCATTTTCCGCAGAACTACCTGTCGAAATTCAAGAAGATGCTGCTGCCGCGCAAGGAGGAGCAGATGCCGGGTAGTCTGACGATGCTCCCAGAGGAGAGGCAGGACAGGCCGCCGGTTCGCGTGCCGAATAAGCATATGATTCCTGCGGATGCGATTATCGTTAATAAAGAGCTCGGTAGGTTTGGTTTTGTGAGGTTGAGTGAAAGATTTTTGAGGTGGTGAACGATGTGACATGAGATGTTTCGTGATGGTACTAGCGTAAGGGGAGGAGAATTTTATTTTATAAATAAGGAAAGTCATCATTTTTTCTAGATTTAAAATTCATATAGTTAGGATCAGGGAATTATATATAATATTTGTACGATTAGTTATAATATTATCATAAATTCCTTTGTAAATCAAAATAATTTAAAAAAAAAAAGACATTATTCACGTGACTGTATCAAAAAATCTGGCTTGAGCTTCAAGTTTATTGACTGAATCATCGCTGATAAGCTATTTTCGAATTCAGAGGATTTAATCAATTTATCTATATGAAGTCATCGATCAAAGACGAACGCTTTAAAATATTTCGCTTATCAAGAGTAAAAGGATTACTTGTGAAATGAAATGAATATTCTCACTTTACCGCTGCGGGGAAATAAATTTCATGGCCTCTTAAAATAAGAATATTGATTTTGTTCTGGGAATTGTCCAAGAAGAAGTACAAACTATATATACTCTACATTTAAGAAAAACTTGGCAATCTTCGAGACAATATTATATATGTAAGCAGTAAGAGTAAATCTTGCCAAAAAGTATATACAAAAAAAAAATGCAAAAGTATATGATAATAAAAATTGATAAATATATTCTCAAAGTTCTACTAAAACCTTTAATAAAATTAATAACTCATTCTTCTCTTATATTAATTGTAGGTACCGGCGAGTTCGGCGTGGTCCAGCAGGGTGTCTGGACGAACGACGGCGAGCGCATCCAGGTGGCGATAAAGTGCCTGTCGCGCGAGCGCATGCAGAACAATCCCATAGAGTTCCTTAAGGAGGCTGCCATAATGCACTCGATCGATCACGAGCACATAGTGCGCCTCTACGGCGTCGTGCTCGACACCAACTCCCTAATGCTCGTCACCGAGCTCGCACCCCTGCGCTCCCTGCTCGAGTGCCTCAAGGAGCCGAGCCTGAGAGCGAGCTTTCCCGTGCCGTCGCTCTGCGACTTCTCCGTTCAGATAGCCGACGGCATGCAGTACCTGGAGGCCAAAAGACTGATACACCGCGACCTCGCAGCGAGGAATATACTTGTTTTTTCAAAGAACAAGGTCAAGATATCAGATTTCGGGCTGTCGAGAGCGCTGGGCGTCGGCAAGGATTATTATCAGACGAACTTTAACGTTAATCTAAAGCTGCCGATCGCTTGGTGCGCGCCCGAGTGCATATCCTATTTGAAGTTTACGTCTGCGAGTGACGTTTGGGCTTATGGTGACTACCACATAATTTTTTACTTTTAGACTGTCGTAAAATCACTATTGCTTACTAAATCTATAAATACAATTTTTACAGGCGTTACACTTTGGGAGATGTTCAGTTACGGATTCCAGCCGTGGGCAGCTCTAACCGGCTTACAGATCCTCGAAGCGATCGACGAGCCGAATTTTCAGCGCCTGGAACAACCGGACTGTTGTCCCAAAGACTACTTCTCTCTTATGCAGCAGTGTTGGCAGCACGAACCAACCAAGCGGCCAAAATTCTCTGAACTTATCTGCCTGCTACCAGATCTCAAACCCGAGCAGGTCCAGGCGGTTCAGGACAACTCGGAGATCGGTCAGCTGACGTATCGTCAGGGTGACGTGATCACAGTTCTGGACAAGGGTAGCAGTAATACCTTGTGGAAGGGTGTGTTGAACAACGGTAAAACAGGCTTCTTCAATCCGGCACACACGATAGCGTATTTAGGAAGCAACTTACCTAGCAACAAACCTGGAGAATTCACAAGAGGTGATGGAAAAAATATATTTTCGTCGCAGGTAATAATTATTTTAAGCTTTTTTGTAGGCTAAAAGTATATTTGAATAATTTGATTTAAATTGTCATTGAGATTTTATTTAGTCTTTAAATATCGTTTTGTTACTTAATTAAAATTTTATAATTTCTTTACGTTTTCACAGAGGAGAAAAATACGTACAGATATGATCTCATCGCCACAAGGAGATCTGAAACACACAGGCCATGTCGGTCTAGATGGGGCCTATTTCGGGGACATCAGCTTTTTGGGAGGCAAGTATCCACATCTGCCAAGGCAGGTCGTGACACCGTATAAACCGCAAGAAGATGCGACCGACAACAATTCTAGTCAGATGTCGAGTCAGGACGTCATGATGAGAGGCTTGGATAGGGATAGCAACAGAGATAGCCGGAGCGTTCAGCATGTCCAACGAGACACGCAAAGCAAACACGGTGAGTTCTTTAATTTAATTTAAAAAAGAAAATTATTAGTTAGAATATCGAAGTGATTATGATTAAAATGATTATGATTAAAATATCTAATGAGGAACTATAATTAAAGCAAACTTTAATCCTTAAACTTTTTAAAATCAATTAAATTTTTAAACCCAATAACCCAATTACCCCATGCATATACTGGTAATTAATTATTTACGTTATGTTAATTAGAGAGCTTATGGTCAGATACATGTTCGGATATAACACACATGGGCACCGGGAACGCGGCCAACAACATACCTCCCAGCATGGTCAGCAGTACAGACAGTAGCACTGTTTGTGGCGATCATGAATATCACGAGATCAGCGATGAGGAAAATCAAGACAGCCCCTTGAGATTCGATAAGCCTCTAAGCTTTGATTTCGGGCCTAGTCTCCTCGATGAGATGGATCAAATGTTTAGATCTTTAGGTATCAGTTGTGAAATATTATATTTACTTAATGTAAAACTATTTACATTTAATCAAAATTAATATTTTAATTTATCTTGAATAATTTTTTTTCAATATTGAGTTTGGCACAATCTTTTTTATACTTTTCACAAGTTTACCGAATGAAAATTTAAGTGTTAATATATAATAACACACTAACAACTTTTGAAATTATAGGATCATCACCTCCGCCTCCACCACCGCAAGGTCACCCAGTGCCAACGGAGCACGATTCGAGTAACGCCAGAAATGAATTGCGAGAAATTCAGGCGAAGCAAAGTTCCAAAAAGAAGCAAGCGACCGTGAGTCCCATAAATGTACAGTACACTTTTATTTTATGTATTTTTAGTTTGACTCATTCGCATCAAGAACACTCCATTGCTTCATTCATCATTTTTTTTTATTCGTTAATTATGACTAGTGTCTCGCATATATATGTATATTCATCATATATGTACATATTTTTGCTGCTTTTTTTATATGGCAACTTCTCAGAGAAAGTGTCGCAATAGCAAAAGAGACACAGTTTTTTGATAAGTACGCTTAGCTGTTTTCCGGTTGCTTTACATATCTGAAACCTTTTCTACCAACATTATAACTTTTTATTAAATTATTAGAAAAATAAATAAAAATTACTTAAAAAATAATAAATTAGACAGATGTCTAAATTTTTATATTAATAACTAAAATTAAAATCAGATAAATTATTGATTAATAATTATAAAATAATTTCTTTTTTTTGATATTTTGTCGTATTCTTGTTATTTTTGCATGCATATATTTTACTTTTAAAAATTTCAGATTTTTAAATCTAATAAGATCACCTCAATTTTAATCACTATATCAATTTAACACAAAATAAATATGTCGATTAAACAAAAAATAAGGAAATCGAAAACTACGGCATCATCAGCATAGAAAAAAATCACGTCATTCTCGTCTCGCGATCGCACATCATATCGCTTCAGATTCGGCCAACTATCATCAAAAAAGTATCCCCCTATCTCGTCTATTTCTTTTATTCCGACATGTGTGCGTGCTCGCCTTTGGTTTGCGGCTAAGCAGGTGAAGCCAATATCGGCGGCTGATCAGAAAACGCTGTACTCGGCGATTGCGATGGCGCAGGAATTGACGGCCCGTTCCATGACGGACCTCGAGCATCCCTCGCAAGACGCGCACTCGCCGCGCACGCCCGCGAGTCCCGGCAGCTCGCGACGGCGCAAGTTTTCGTTTAAGTTGCCACATCAACACAGTCCGAAACCCGACAGACGACACTTTTCAGAGGAGGCCGCCAGTATACCTGACATCCAGGTACATCATACTCTTTGGTTCTGCTTTCTTTGGTTTTTGGATTTTGGCTTTGGTTTCGGGTACGGAGTCTATCTGTTCAAGTAGTTTTTAAATAAACGATTATACAATTTTAAAATTGTTTGATGATTCTTGGATATTAAAAAACTTTGATAAATTGTTTAAACAATCTAAAAAATAAACTTGTGCCTGTGCAATAAGAATAAAAGATTTCGATAATTCTATATTCAAAAATTATTTTATCGTAAAAGTTATAAAATAATTCAATATATTCTATGTTTTAAAGTTTTTTATTAAAACTTGAAGAACTGGTAAAGATAGACTCTGTCCTTACATTAGTTTATAATTTTCTTCTGTTGCGATTTCATTTGGCTTATCAAAACTTTTTAACTCAGTTTTCGTTTTGACGCTGTACTGTTCAGAATAGATTATATAAGGAGAGCCCAATTCACTTAGTGATAAAGAAAGTTATTTCAATCCTATTAATTTTATATTGGATTTAAATGCAATATTAAATTTTGTATCTTAAATTTTAAAGACTTGTCATAATTTTAAAATATTTATTTCTTTGATAAATGTTAAATTTTTCCAAATATATTAACAATTCAATATTTTCAATTTATTAGTAGTGATGAGCCAAATTTTTTATATTAAATTATTTCAAACAAATAACACGCAATTAATATATTTTCGTTCAATTAAAATTATTCTTTCACTAATTTTCATTAAAATATCTTTTGATTAACGCTTTTATTTCGCACATATATAATTATATAAAACAATTACACTTATTAACATTTACAGTAACATAACTACTATAAAATCTAACATTGTTACAACTATAGATCGTTGCATAAAACAAAAATCCTGGTTATGGAACAACGCTAATTCCTGATGCCAGACAATGATATAGGTCTTATGTAAATCTAACCTTGCTCACCATCTAATGGCATTCATGCAGAGTAAATCCTTTCAAGCTCTTTTAAAATTCAATTTTATATTATGCGGATGATGTTCTTATACTATTTATTTCATTCACCATTTATGTATAATTATTATTATCTGTAATACTGCGCTTTTATTCATTTTATTAATTAGTTTAAGGGTGTAATAAGTTTATTTCTATTTTAAATAAATTTAAAACTGCATACTGTGTTCTCCAAATAAATATTTTTAATTTTGATAAATATAAATTATCATAGAATCAGTTGAAAAGATCCACGTTAAAATTTACGTTATTTATATAATACAGAACGCATTTCAAAAATAAAAAAAATATCTTTATAAAAAAAAGTTACACCCTTAAACTTGAAGCGCTTACTAATCTACTGATACTAATGCAATTTCATCCCTTCTATTCCCCCCTTCCCGTTAACTTAAAATTATGATTTCTCATTTTATTTACCGGTCATTACATTTAATTTCTCTCTTCATTCTTCTAAAATTTTGTTCCGTGTCGTATGCTCTACCGCACTCACACACTCGTACGCACAACTCTGTGTATTAAATATCGCATGCGCCAATAAAATGACTAGTGGCTATGCTCGAGCTTGCAATCCCTCTCGTCCACGGTATCCAGCATCGAGTCCCTGGGCGCCCCGTCCACTCTCAAACTGCCTTTATGGGACAAGGCCTCGGCCGAGTTCTGTTTCGCCAAGTCCCGCGAGCTCCTCACCAAACCCACCGCCTGGAATACGTATGTCGATGTTGAATTTGATGCAAGGATCCTGGATAATGCTGCAATGAAGCAGAATCTCGTGAAGTCGACCGAGTTTTTGGAGAATGGTAATGCGCATAGGAAGAGTATAGCTAGTTGCTTGGAGTTTGAAGCTAAGCATCACCAGCAGAATGGGAAGAATAATTTTGATTTTCCTAAAGAGTCAAAAAGAGTGTCGACTAGCTACGTTGATAGATATTTTGAGCAGCCTAAGTATATGGATGAAGAAGCAAGTTTGGATGATCCGGATGAACTATCCTACGAGGATGAACAGAAGATCAACGAGCTGGAACAAGAATGTAGAAACGCCTTCCTGGCCAATTTTCCCGAATTTGGCCTGATGTTACAGGAGAACAATCGAGCTGCAGCAACAGCGGCCCATGTCAACAAAATGAGTGAATCCTCAGCCAAAATCGTACCTCTTAAGTTCGAGCTGCCGCATGAAAAACTTGCTAATCTGGAGCTGGGAACAAGACCGAAGATGACCAATAATGAAGTTACCAAGATGAATCTGACTGAGCTATCGAAGAAAATAGACATGCAGAAACAGCAACAGCAGCAAAGGGCTTTTATAGGTAGTCCGAGACACCCGAATCACGATCTTCAGAAGAATGTTTACAGCGGCTCTTCCGACAGTATGAAGACCACAGTTCCGGATAGTCCACGCGGCAATCTGGAAGCCGTCAGGATGAATATCCAGAATTTCAGAAAGTTCGAGCAGAACAATGGCCAGCATCAGAAAAACGGACACGACAATAATATA
>JAPYZB010009031.1:0-11147 GCA_030522745.1 Eupelmus kiefferi | reverse complement strand
GCCCTTGCGCCTTATATACCCTACCTATTGCTCTCCTGTGGTGACTTTTCTTTAATTAAATGATTTTTCAACCTTTATTTTTAATCATCCCCAAAAGAGTAGAGCTTGTATTTTAATCATTAAAAAAGAGCAGATTTTTTATTTCAATACACTGCACAAGTTAAACTCAATTCAAATTTCAAGTTTAAATTACAATAAAAATTTCTCTTTAATAGCCTTTAAGATATTTTGCAAAATTTAAAAAAATTTCTCTATTTCTATAACTTTGAAATATCCGAAATATTTTTTTAGCATCATACGAATCTCCACCTTCATACACAGAGCACAAAAAAAGAAAACAAAATAAAGTGACTTGGAAATGAATCGGCTTAACGATCGATATAAAAATTCTGTATATACTTCGTTGATCGAAAAACAGTATACGCGGCCAGGGACGGATTTTATTCCGGGCACTACGTCACCTTTTTTCGGCATTCAGACAACCTCTTTTTTTATCCACGCACTTCGTGCACAGCTGCATATCGTCCATCCAGGGCCAGTCGATTATTATATAGAGAAAGCCGGCTCATTGATACGTCAGAGCCCACACTGACAGATTCGTTTGACGAGTCTTCTATAGAGCCGCCAGTTTTGCGCGTCAAACGCCGCACGCGATGATCTCCCCTTTTTTTTATTTATTAACCTCCCTCCTACGGCTAGTGATTGAAAAAGTAGATTTTGGCAGGAAAATACGGGAATAAGGGTAGCTACCCTGAGCATTGTACTGCCCTCGATGATAGGCACTGGGCCGTGCGTTTATTGAGCGAAGAAATTTATCACGAAACTGCATTCATTCGCGCAAGCTCGTAAACTTTACGTCTAGCGTGCCAGCGTGCGAAAAGTTATGGTCCTACGACGACTATGTGGTGTGGATGTGTGTAAAGTCCGGTGGTGGCAGCTGAGGTGACGCGCTCGCGCGGCAGGTGACTGCAATTCGGTGCTTTTTTTACATCTACTTGTTTCGTAATCTATAATGAAATCTCTAGTAAAAATTGAAAATCAATACCTACACACCTTAGAAATCAATTGCAGGCTGTTCGAATGAGTTATATGAGTACTGTAATGTTGTAAAATATGATAAGGATTCTCAAAATATCGTGCATTTTATGATTTTGATAATTTTGTAAAACGACCTTTGAATTTTAGAATTTTGATATATATTTTGGAATTATTGTGTATGTTGAAATAATTTTTAAAGTAAAAGAATGCAAATAAGTAATACAAGTCGACTTATACCGCATAATATGTGTTTCTTACTTTATGAATTTCTAGTCACTCATTATCTCATAAACTAAGTCATCTCTCAATAATATTGCAAATAAAATATTAGTGTACTCTGCTTTCGAGTAGAAAGAAAAGCGGAAGATAATAAAGCGAAAAGGAAAGCAAGAGAAACAAAGAGTGAAAGAAAGCCCCGCGTAAAGAAAGGTAGGGATCTGAGAGATGAAAAGGGTGTAGGGAAAAAAGAAACATCAGAGCATCGAGAGGGGTCTAATACACTTAAGAAACTTTCCGAAGGAGATAACGAAAGCAAAGTAAAGATGCTCTTGTGCTATATATGGAGAAAACAGCTCGTACGGAAGGGTAAACGGGAAGGGAATAGGGAAAATGATGTCATGTCACGTATTCAATTACGCTGACCGTCGTCGTCGAGAGCTTGAGATCCTCGAAATTACAACGACTTATAACTCAATGCGCGCTCTCTTTCCTATCCCCTTTTTCTATCTTTTTTTTCTCATTCGCCAAAGCATCGATGAAAGGTATTCTAAAGAAAAATTTATAAAATATTTGAAATGTTTTCTTAAAATGTAATTTAAAATGATGCCAGTATAAGCTTTAAAAGTCATATTATCAGTGATCAAGAATCATTTGATCGATGATCGATCAAAATGTAGAAATATTCTAAACTAAATTGACAGCTTCTCAAGATAACTGCATAACTCCATTCGTCGAATACTCAAGTAATTTTCTTATGTAATAACTTTAAAATATATTCTTTTTTTTTGCTGTAAAATAGTAAGAAAAAAGTAGATTGACTATATTCTCCCGTTCTCAATATTCATTTAATTTAAGAAAAATATTTTAAAGTAAAGGAAATCAACAAATATTAATCATTTGATAAAGAATTCTCTATTTTATTTATTTTATTACTTAATTCTGGTAAGCTATTACTCGACATTATATCTGTTACTTTTTGATTTTTGGTAGTAGATAAGTTTTTTCCTGTTTTCAAAAAACTAATAGTTGAATATTCAAACATATAGCCAAGATCAGAAAAAAAAGAAGTTAATAATGAATAAATAACTGCATTTTTAACTATATTCAATTAAATTAAATTGGCTTATTTAAAAAACTTTAGAAGTAATTATCCAAAAATGAACTTATATAATTTATACCGTGAACTTAGAACCGTTAAATCTTTCATATTAAATAAAACTCCATGTTGCAGTTTGAAGGAATTAACAAACAAGTTTTTCTTTGACCGAAAAAGATGCGACGTTAATTAAAAAATTCCAAAGGAAAGAAAAATAGTTAAAGAAAGTACGAAATTTGCGGTTTCACTGAGCTTTGTATCAGTGCACAAGAAATACGGAGAAAACATTCTTTAGGATTCTATTAAAAAGTCTGACTCGTGGTTTAAAGACTTATTCGTCCCAATCAAATTGAGTACAACTTCCCACAAATTGGTGCATTAGATCGACAGATATATTTTATTATTGCATAATTTAGTACAAAGCAAAATACAATTTCACATATTTTACGTAATGCTTAATAAGAATAGACAAAAAGTACTGCCAAAACTTGTAAATGATTTCTACAGAATCTATTTTATTAATTTATTTTTATATTAAATAAATACTTTTATTGTAAAATTGATAAATAATAATAAGTAATAAAATCAACTATTTTATTAATAAATTCATGTTTAAAATTCAGTAAGAAATATTAATTAGTGTTATGCCTTTAATTTGTTTTCAAATTTACAATATTTTCTTATATTTAAACTTTATCTAATATCAAAGCGATCATTACATCAACAAGATTTTTTAAATATGTGTTTTTCATTTAGATGCTCCGATAGTAACGTTACGACTTGGATCGACGCTAAGTGCCGAAGACATCAAGGAAGGCGATGACGTCTACTTCGAGTGTCAGATAAAGGCGAATCCACAGTGGTCTAAACTTACTTGGATACACAATGTAAGTATTCAAAATTTGTAATCTTATTTAGAGGGAATTCGTAAGTCATCTTAAAATGTTAATATATTTAAATGATTCTTAAAGGCGACTGCGGAAGTTAGACTAAAAACCTGATTTCGTTATTTACAAAATACGCTTTTGGTTTACAAAATTTTTAATATGCTTCAATCTTCCTCAGTCTTTCAAGCCAGCAGAATAGTGGAATAATCTAGTTTGAAAACTAAGAAATGAAACCTAACCTAACCTTCTAATTTTGAATACTTTAAAGAGCTCTGTTTACAACATAGAAATAATGTTTACTGCGAAGCATGTAAAATGAAAATAAAAAACAAAAATTTACCAAACCACAAACACACGCACGCACATACATACATATACATTCTTAGCCAACTATATGCTAAATCATGGTTTCTCAGTAAACACCCAAACACACATTCAAGTTCAAAACACGCCTTGCTTTCATCGAAGTTAGGTACAAGGCCCAATGTGGCAGACTGCACCGGACCTGACAGCGCACTAGTAAAAAAGTTGTTAAACTAGCGCTGCAGGGTACTTATTCACTTTTCGATAAAAGGCTAAGGATTTTTTAGTTCCTCTAATCTGATGTAATGTCCATTCAACTTATTTATACAAAGCTTACATTTATTATAATTCATTGATACAAAGCTTTCTCAAGGAAATTTGTATTAATATTATGACATCTAAATAAAATTTTATAAATTTTTTTCATATTTACTAATGATTTTTGGATTCCAACAATCCAAAAAGAAATTTTTAACTTATTGAGGCCTTTATGCCATATTAAGAGATTTTATAATCAATAGCTGCGCTCGTATGTGCATATTCATTTTCTCAACAGCAATAAATAAGAAATTTTCGATTAGTAGACTGGGTCATATGATTTTCATATGAATCTATTGCGATTTAACACTAAGTTTGCTGACAGATAAATGGCAAAAAATTTATTTCTAATAAATATGTATATGACTGATATTGTGTGTGTGTTGTTATGTACTTTCTTAAACAAATAAATTCCGTCATCACGCCTTCTGGCCTTACAGAACCCTCCATCAAATTTATTTATTTTTACTCGCTTCATAAAATACGACGATAAACGACGCCAAGGGAATAATAAATGTAATATTACAAGAAATATGGAAGATAACATTAAAGTTTAAGCTAAATAGAATATTTTTATTCTTAACTGCAGAATACTTTAAATCAACATTCAATAATTGAGAAATTTGTAGCATAAGAAAAAATGCTGATTTTATAAATTGGCACATAATTGTAAATAACACAATTTAATTTTTTATAAATAATGTTTAGAAGGTATTTTAAGAAACACTAAGTAAAGATTAAATTTATAAAAACAAAAATTTTTTCAATGATTTTCAAAATAAACTTCTTGTATCCTACTGAACCTTCTAATTAAAATTTTTGAAAATCAAGCGAGATCAAATAAATTTGATAAAAATTATTTATATGCATTATCTTTATTGCATCACTAATAATAATATAAAAAATTAAATCCATATTTCCAAGTATTTATTCGTAACTTTGAAATGGTTACTTTTTTACGTTATAAATTATTAATTAGTCATTAGATGACTATTTCATAGAGTCATTTCTACCTATAGATACAAAAACTCTCCTTAGACGATGGAATTTAAATATAAATTTCAATACATAAAAAAAGCTATGCTAGAAAGTCTATCACAACAAGTAGAGAATTATACCAGCAAGGTGCCGCGGCAAAGATGTGCAGCTCGCCGGAATATAGTGGAAAAGCAAGAGAGGGAAAACGAAGGCATATACAAAAGGCCCCAGGAAAGTAGAGATTTACGGCGAAATTGTATCTCAAAAATACGATCTGACTTTATTCTTTCTTCTCTGCGTTCTCCTACTCCATCTATCTTCTTTCTTTTTTATTTTTTTCCTCATTTAAGAATGAGGAAACTTAGGGAATCACAGAGCGAGATGAGAGAGAGAGAGAGAGAGAGAGAGAGAGAGAGAGAGAGAGAGAGAGAGAGAATGAGAGACTAGAAAAGTAACTCTACCTGCGATAACTCCGCTTTTCCTTTTCATCCCAAACGACACGTCTCTCCCTATCGTCTATAGAAAAGTATATATCTATTTTTATTTTACTCTTTTCGTCGGCGTGTAAGCGCACGCGCCTCTCAACGCCTTTCTTTCATATCTTCGCTACATCTCGAGCGCGCGAAGCTCGAAGAATATCCGCAGTCCATGGTAGACCGCACTCTCTATCTTTTTTAACCGATTTCTGGAGATTCTTATTAATATGTAGAAAGGAGCAGAAGCCGACTGCGCCTACTTTTTTCTCCACCCTCTTCGCTGTTATCAAGTTGTCAAGTATGTCGATCCTTATTAAAATTTCCTTTCCACTGGCTTTCAGAAGATTTTTTCCAGGCAAAAAACTTTCCTACGATTTTTTATGTAAGAGATAAGAAATAAAATGTTTTCAACAAGTTTGCTGATGAAATTTTTAAACTAAAATAGTGCAAAATTCTTTTCAAAATTTGATCTAAATTTGTCTCAATTTTTTAATTTTTAAAAGTATGATAAAATACTGCTTCTATTGTTATGTTGTAATTCTAAATGTAGTGCATAAAATTTACTTTTATAACTTACTACTATCATGTTTGAATTAAAATTTAAATTTGTTATTTATTTAATAGTCAGAAAAATTTGAAAATTATTTTTCTTCATATTTTGTTATTAAGTATTTCTTCATTTTGTAACTCATATCATTCAATCCTTAAATGAAAATTTCATTAATTCTTATTTATTTATAGTAGAGTTCGGATATATTTCACTATAAAGTCCTTTTTAAAGAAATTCATTTGAAATTTCAATTTATAAATTTTCTTGAAGAGTTTCAGAATCTTATTATCCATATACATTTATATTTTATGAAATTAAAACTTCAGACATTTATTGCTTAAAAAATTGTAAAATTTCTCTCTCTCTCTCTCTCTCTCTATCTCGCTGTCGTTTATCAATTCACTAAAAGTGCTGGCGTCACGGATCTAACAAGCATAGCATAACTTAATCGGTCATTTCTCACCTCTAGGCGCCGTGTGAACATAAACCATTAAATAAGCATCATGCAGAATCCTACCCTAAATACGTGAACCTAACACGCGGTATGGAGCATGCTGCTAAACTTACAGAATTCTGTCTCTCTCCCCCCTCTCTCTCTCTTTCTATCTCTCTTTCCCTCTCTTTCAGCACGATAAGCTCGTTGAGTCCCGCATTTATACGCGAGGATATACTAGTAATTACGATCGAACCGCTTGCCTGTGCGCTTAGCCAAGTGCAATCGTATTCCGACATTCCAATCCGGTGAATCCCCAAGAGAAGGTGGCGCTGGAAGCAATCGCATTCGGAAATCCCAGAGAGGCCTTAAAAAATCGCTCGGGGTCGTCGTCGTTGGCAGTAACCGTCTATACTGGAAGATCGTAAAGAGGGACGAGGATGAAGATACAGAGAGCGTCGTCGCCATCGAAAAATCTAGAGGTTGGCTGAAGAAAAGGTGAGTGAAACAAAAAAAAAAGAAAGGAGGTAAAAAAGAACTCATCTCTACCGAAAGGAAGAGGGCACAGAGAGGGAGACTAGCGCTATATATAGACGTGAGGGGCTAACGCTCGGCTATAATGGAGCGCGGTGATTAAATCACTCTCTCTTTTTCTGGTGCATTCACTCGGACAATCGTGAAGTCCTGTAGCTACCTTGCCCATTGACGAGCCAATCGCTGCTGCTGCTGATGCTGCTCTACTCGACCATACCCACTTGTGTTCTCTCTCTCTCTCTCTCTCTCTCTCTCTCTCTCGCACTCGTTCTTCTTTGCTTCGCTTATCCCTCAAGCAAAAGGCTTCAAAAGATTCTCAAATCTTCATTATTTCTGCAAAGTAGATTGTATTTCTTTGACAGAATACTTTTCTTTAATTATTTCCGCAACAAGTACGTGCATATTTTGATATTTTTGAAAAAAAAAACTATAACAATAAGATCGATGAAACGAACTAAACTTAAATTTTCGATTTTGTATATAACTGATAACAAAGTTAGATTTTCATAATTATAATAAAATAGTTTGAATATATTTTATAAATTCAAAAAAATGTTCAAAGATTAATTCAATTACTATTTTAAAAGAGTATAGTTTTTAACGCTAACAAGTATACATATATGATGCTTCTTTGTCCTCTTCACCCGTTGTCATCTCCGGTACATACTCATTTTGTTGCGAACTCTTCTTACAAAAGTTCGCAGATTAAAATAACAAGCAGTACTTCTACTTTCTGCATACGCGACCTCTTGTGTTTTGAGATGAAGACTAAGACTAAAATCAAATATAACTAAAAGCACAAAGCAAAAAATATGTTAATGTAAAAAGCGCTTTTCAATTATCGAAATTATTACAATTGATAAGACAAAAATTCTCAAGTTTTAAATTAATGTACGACGACTTCGCTTTCTAATAATAATTACAATGAAAAATATTGAATTTATATTGATTCAGTAAATACGATGGCTCGAGGATAAGCGCTCAACCTTTTGACCAGAAGGTCCCGGGTTCGAATCCAGGCTAGGTACCTCTGACTTTTTTTTCGCAAGAAAAAATAGTTTATGTGTCTCTACCGTGGTTTTAATGATTCGAATTCTATCTAAAACTGTAAGTCTGGTTGGCTCTTGAAATCTCACGTAAAGCAAAAAATTCTTTTAAAAAATCGTAATTTCTCGGTAGATGACAAGATTTGCATCTTTCAACAGTTTCATCAAGTTTAATTTGCTTCTCTGCATTATGTCTGAGAGCGCAACGTTGCATTTTCATTTCTACTCAGAAAAAAGCTAGTCGTTTGCTTGTTTGCATAAGCTGCAATGAAAAGCACCCAAATGCTCATACGTATATACAACGAGATATACAACTCCGAATCCTCAATCTTGATCAGCTTTCACGTCGCTATGCGATTCGATAAGTTTGTCGCTCGAAATGCCAAACTGGTTGAAAAGAGCGAGTGAAAATGAAAGAGAGCGAGAGTGAGGGAGAAAAGTCGTGGTTAAAAAGATAGGACAAAGATAAAGTTGACGCATTGAAAGAGCCAGCACTCTGCGTGTCGAAGCTCATTTCGAGTATGAATCATTCTATTGCTTTTACGCGTTGATAAATTCATCTTTAAAAGAAGAATTTTCAATGCGCTATAGTGTAGCAATTATTTGAATTAAAAAATTATTTGCCGATAAGAAGCTTTAATGAGGGATAAGAGGCTAAGTAATGCCCCTGCTTCTGCTGAACGACGAAATCAATACTGCAATCCTCCCCCCGGTGAAAATGCTGCACCGCTACACGGCATCGATGTCTGGTAAAAGTGCAAGAGAAAAAATTAGGCGCGAGGCTACTCTCCGTACAAAAACAGCATGATGAAACTTGCAAAAGTTTGCAGTCTGATGGTTTTTGGTTGTTTATTACAAATGAACATGGAGTGGTAGATATAGAAAATATATGTTTATGACTAAAAATATCACTTCTATCCAAATCAAAATGAAGATTAAAATGAGATTAGATGAAAATTAAAATAAAAAAATTAAGATTAAAATAAAAATAAAAATAGTGACAGAAGATAATAACACAGCCACTCACAAGATAGTCTACTGGTTTTCACCCACGATAAGATGCGCACACTTAGACAATAAATGTGGACATACTTTACGCATAAAATAAAATAATAAATGAAGACAAAATTAAAAACGGAAATAATAAACTGAAATAATAAATTCGAACTTACATATTGAAAATAAACATGAAATTAATTAAATGACAATTATGTTCATAAATTCGATGTTTCAGCGGATTAGTTTAATTCAAGCAGGCGCATCCTTACCGATGATTTAAAACGACATAAAGATGATAAATTTCTGATAGAGGTTGTAAGCGAGTTCCGCTGCAGCTCACTGTAGACTCTATGGGAGCGCGTACCACTTCTCTCACGCTTGAGTGGAACTATAAGCTCTTTAACATCACTCCGGAATGGGTATCGGGATGAGCTTCCGGAAATATGATTTTTTAATTCGAAGAGAAATTTTAGGACCTGAGTGCACTTTTCGCAGGATCAATTAATTACAGCAAAGGTTACATCATCTGTTAAAGGAAAAATATCTTTTCCGATAATATTTCTTTTAAATTTTTGGGATTTATTCAAATGATAACATAATTTAATATTTATTTCATGGACTTATTCGATTATTGATATTAATATGAGTAAGTTATAAACTTAATAGTAAATAATAATTTGATTATCACAAAATTTGCATTCCATCATTTATTTTCATTGATGTAGTGAAGCCATTATCATCTAAAAGCTTTAACGAAAGAGAGATTATTAAATTATTATCAAAGCAGGAAATTTTTCTATTTAAGGTAGAGATTAATTATAAGCGTTTATAAATAACAAATATTAATAATTTTATTGCTGTACAGACTTTTGATCTTTTTCAAATTAACAAATTTAATCTACAGATACTATATATTATGAATTTATCCATGCCTAAACCAAAACCATATACTACCAATAAAACTCATAATATAACACATTACTAAATACAAACGACATTCACAAACTAATAATTACTAGAAAAGAGCAGCAGTTAACTAGCTCTATATTTAAAATAAAAAACAATGAGCAATGTGCATCATACTTTGTTTTCGGACAGCGAAACAATAGCGTCACTTTTCTAAAATTTCGGAACTACACTTATCATGAAAGATATACTAACCAACACTCTTTTTTTCATCTCGGAGATATTTCGCAAGGACAGCAGGCAGTCCGTTTAGAGTTTTGCTTTCTACATGGGATGCAACAAATTGATCAAACCTCTATGCTTCACTCGATATTTCACGCCCCACCCGAACTATGGGGGTGTTCTCAGCCGTTACGTCAAAGTGTACTCGTATCCAATTATTTTCAATTGTAACTTTATTCATCAAAATTTGAATACTTTCATTACAATAATAAGATTGGTGAGTCCCTAAAAATTTATTAAACTTTAATGACTTTCAAACAGTTTTAGTCATTCGTTTTTTCAAACTTTAAAAGTTTTTTCCTAATGCTCATATCTGAGAAAATATACTTGGAGATTACTGTAAAAAATTACAGTTCCTTAATGCAGCTAAACAAATTTTCATTCTTACGAGAAAAACTGCGAATATATTTAAAGAGAGATTGTGATTTAAGCTCAAATATACTTAACCAATGAACTGAAAATTTTCAGATAGTAAATCACTTCAGCAGTACAAACTAAACTTCATTAACTTTGGTAGAGCGAAGAATAGCTCGAAACAAATTACTACGGTCGCAGCCGTAGTCTTTAAAAGAGTACAAGTCTCAGCTGTAAAGCATTTGAGGAACCAACCGAGCGCGTTGGGGTAAAATCACGGAACTAAAATTCGCTGAGAAAATAGAAGCATGAAACCTGTGAGCGTGCGAAAAAAAGAGAAATAAGCCCCCGCGCGAGCTGTATGCAAATTCGTGAATCTCAACTGTGCTCTCCCTCTAACCTCCTTCGAAACGCAAATACAACTAGCCCATCCTTCACTCCAACCCTCTGCGTTCACAAACGCACGAAGCCTCGCACGTGCGAGGAAAATAAAAAAAAAAGCAGCGGCACAGCGGAAAAAGAAAAATAGCCACACGACCGAACTATGTGGCCCGTCGCTCGAGATTTACACAGGCTAGCTGCCTGCCTTATTAAGACGAATGATTTAAGGGCGCGTAAAAGGATTATTACAAAGCTCGCTCGTCGTGCGCAATTTCGCAAATTTGCACACCTATTTCCCGCACGGCCCCGTAAAAAGCTAGCGTCCAACCACATATATATATACGGCT